>CAUYRT010026788.1:0-56017 GCA_963574885.1 Lepilemur ruficaudatus
AAGAGAGAAAAGAAATGTTAATGCTTCTCATAACAAAGAGTAGAAGTACAAGCTTGCCTGTATTGGCCCTAAGGTAACTGACCTTCTGCTGCTCATTTTATGTGGCCCATGTATCAGGAAATCAGAGAGTAGACAGATACTCTTTTCCAGAGATAAAATCTGTAATCTTTCCCATGGTCTAAGAATCCTGATCCTTTTATTCTAGAACACCTGTTGCACAAAAGCAAAGCCAAGTGTAGCCGCAGGACGAGCAGGTTAAAGTGCTGTAACTATGAAGACAGCTGGCAGCGAGGCGTCATTCACTGTATCTGTTCTCCTGCCCCCGCCTCTGCATTCCTTTCAAAATGGTCTTGTTGTATTAATGCAAGCACTAGGATAGGTGAGGAAAAAAAGAACTGGGACTCTCCTTTTATATTTTGGTACAACAGTGTAGGTAGTGGGGTCCACGGACAGATCTAAAGTCAAGTCTTCTCTCTTGAGTGTGGGACACGTATGGCATATAAACGGGAAAAACTGCAGGTGTTACAGTTTTGAGAGATGAGCGAGGCAGTTAGTGATTGGTAAGCCGAGTACCTGGTCCTGCCTGCTGCCCTACTAATAGCAGTGGAGGAAAAGTCAAGGGTCTCTATTGTAGGTAAGGTTTAAAGTAAATTGGGTCCTTACTTTGAGATATGATTAAGAAACTTTAATCTCCTTCATGTGCATAGGAAAAATTTTGAAAGTTATGAGGCTCCCTCTAAAATAATTGAAGAATTAAAGTTCTTAAATGGAGAGAGACATTAGCATTTCAGTTTGGGGGAGGAAATCTCGCTTCTTTTCTGTAAGAAAATACCTAGTTTATTACACGTGTATAATTCACAAATAACTTCTTTACATAAATCATTTTTTCGTGGTTCTACTTGATAACTGTTGCTCAGTCCAAGAAACTATTTCTAGCAACGCTAAACGGCTTATATATTTTTATAATTTTGTTTTCAAGTTCCGTTTAAGTATCTGTGTTTATAGAGGGTCTCATGGGAAATTCTCCCTTAATTTAATTCTTTCTGTTGTTTCTACCTTTGTTTCAGCTTTCACCAGCAATCACCAGTGGCTTACACAGCATCGCAAGGAGCATTGAAACACGTAACTACTCAGAAGGACTGACCATCCACACCCACATAGTCAGCACCAGCAACTTCAGTGAGACCTCCGCTTTCATGCCTGTCCTCAAAGTTGTTCTCACCCAGGCCAACAAGCTAGGTGTCTAAAAGGACAGCTTCACTCCCATTCAATATTGCCATCTTTCCAAAGAAACGTGTTTGAAAAAAAATAACACATGGACCAATCCTCATTAGCATGTTTCCATAGCAGCCAGTCCAGAGCATTTACACTATTTCTGCAGATATACTCACCTTAGAACTGCTCAAAACCCTGGTGCTTTCTTTTTGTTTTAATCTTGGTTGCCCGTGATGATTTTCCTACTCCGCAAGTAGCACATTTCCTGGATTACACATAGTATGGTTTCCTGAAGCATTCTGATGAAATACAGTTTTTAAAACCTCAGTATACTTTTCAGAAAGGGAGCATCTGGTTATGCATAAAACAGAGCTAAAACTGAATTTCTTTCCCGTCTTCCCTCCTTCCTCCATGTCAATCAGATTAAAGTGTGTAATCCTATTTTATGTGTTTGTAGTCTTTTTTTAAACAGCTGTTTGCAATTTAGTTTAATCCCTGGCTTTGCTCTGGTCTTGAACAAATAACTACATCTACAAGCTGCTTTAACAAATATTAAAAAAAAATAGGATTACTTGCTTTAAATGTATATAGGGAAAAACTAAGCATTTTCATTCGGTAGAAGGCATTGAGCTTTTTTCTATTAATACATGTTTTCAGTATTCTATTTGAGTTTTAAGGTTGAATTGTCTCCAGTTTATAGTTAGAAATTTGTTTACGCATTTAAAAAAAAATTGCTTACAACTTTGAGGTTTAAAGTTCAGAAAGAAAACCTTAATTTAGTCAGCCTTCTGAATCAAGGTCAGACATTTTTCTGCCAGTTTTTCTGTCAAGTAATTTTATTATAATCTGTCTTGAGAACAGTGTGGTAAACAAATGATAATGGTTCCCATGGAATCTGGAGAAGAATTAGATACTAATAACTTTCATTGCTTATGCAATATTACTTAAAAGGGTTAACAAAAACTACATAAATAAAACACTGTGGAGTAAGAGTAGTTCAATACAACATTGTGATTTTTTTTTTTTTTTAACACCATGGAGCCATTTTCCTATGTGGCTTATAACCTTGGAGAGGTTTCATATAAATGAGTGGAATAAGATGAGCTGAACTCAAAATTGTTTTTGCCTCTGAAGTACAAAGGTAACAGATTATAGACAGTTTGTTTTTCTGAAGAAAAACAAGACAGCTTTTAAGAAATTTAAAAAATGGAGAAAATATTTCAACTTGATTTTGTAAATACTGTGTTTAACGTTTTCAACTAAAGACGACATTCCAGTCTATGCCCACACGTTTCAGGAACCTCTGCGTAAGGCCGTCCTTGTGTGAAGCTCTCATGGATCGTACAACCGGTGGTTGTTTAGTTTCGGAAACTTGGAGATGTATTTTATCCCTTGTCATTACTTCATATATAGTGACCCGTCATTCTTTCGCAGTCCTAGGTCTGTTCAATTTTGCTTCTTATGCTTTTATTTTTTTTTTTTAACCTACTTAATTTTAAAACAGGGGAAGGCCTATGCGGGAAGCTGATGGGTAGGGCCAGGTGTTGGCCAGAAGTACCAGAATCTCTGGAGGTGCTGCTTTTCTTCATATTGCACCAGGTCCTCTGCCTCTTCTTTATTCCGTTCTTTGGGTTGAGTGGGACGGATGTCCTTAAAATCATTGTGTGTAATGGGATATATAGCTGGTGGAGGTAGTTCATTTGAATAGTGTGGGGGGCAAGAAAAAGTTGAGAACCAAACTGCTCTACACCTGACTTTTAAGAGTCCAATGAAACTCTGTATTCCTTTGGATTCAGAAAACTCTCATAAGGCCAGGAAGATGGAGTGGGGTCCCCAGCAACCAGATGTACCCCGATTCTCCAGCAGCTGCGTGAAAGATACAAGGGAAGGATGATGACTGGTAAACACTTTTCTGATAACCCCTTATCTCCTGACCATATCTGGGGTCATCGAAGAGTGACTGCAAAGCCATCTGCTGACTGCTCTGCCACAGCGGAGCCTTCATTTAGAACTGTCCTGAGGTTTCGACCAATAGCACATACACACGTGTATACTCACGCACACACCTGCCCCCCTCTTCTTTGGTCATTCTGCTGTGGTGGCTGCGTCCCCAGACAGAACCTCTGATTAAGCTGTAGGGGTTTCATCACATGCTGAAGATGTCAGCATCTTCAAATTCTTCAGTAAGTAAGGATAGGAGGGACTAATGTGTACGGACACTTGTAGCTATTTGATCTTACGGGTAAATGTCTCAACTCTTCCAACAAATTACGGAGAAAAGGCAATCAAATTAGCTTCAATTTTCCACTTTTTCTGGTGTACTGTTTGTTTCCTGTAATTTCTGTAGCATCTGTTCTGCTCAGTGCATTGGTGACCAAGTCTCTGTCTTGGGTCCATGTTGCCTAGTGTGCCTGTATGCCGGATCAGGGTCAGACTGTACCACACTTTAATTGCCAGCTGTTTACCTTGGTTTCCCCCTAGGAGGTGTAGAATGCATGGGTTTTAGGATGGTTGAAGTGGATCTTGAAACAGTTAATAAAATCAAACAAAAGGAAATAGACTTCGATTAGCAATGCTGCATATTTTTCGCTGTTTGGATTGAGGTTTCCAGAAATCTGCTCAAGTATTTATTTAGCAAACAACATGACTGTAGTTACAGCTGAAACACCTAGAATGACTTTGTACAACCGTGATTACTCAGAAATGTCTGGTATCTTTATTTTAACCGATCTGTACTCCTTGTTGAATTTGAATTTGGTATTAGGTTGACATTGTAAGCCTGTCTCTGCCTTTATTGCTGATGCCTTACAATTTCCCAATTCCACGACCTTTCTAAAACTGCCTTCTGTGAGTCCATGGGCTTACGCTGTACAGGTGGGAAGGAGTTGGCTTTGGATGTCTTGTGAAATAGAGGAAACTTCCCTATTTCAAAACCATAAAAGAACTTGTTGGAATTTTAGTTCTTATTTGCAAAGTTAAAGCTAATGGAATGTGTGTTTCAAACACACAGCTCTTGAGGCTGTGGTCTCATGGCTAAAAAATTAAAATTAAAAAAACATTTTTTTAAATCACGTATCTCTACCATTATCTTTATCTCTTTTATACCTTTACAGGCTGTTACATTCCCTGGCTCTGGAGAGTGGCATCCTAGTGCTAGTATTAACTGGGTTTCTTTACTTCAGTAAGTATTTATAAAGCGCTTTATACAGTTCAGTGGAGACTCCATGTTCAAATAGATGTGTTTCCGGGTAGGCAAGAGCCTGCCATAGGAATAGAGTGGGTTCAAATTTGATTAGAAGAAGAAAGTTCCAGGCCTTTTCTTCTGAACAATAAAAGGTTACTGAATATAATATAAAATTAAGGGAGCCATCGGTTATCTTGAGGATGACCAGTAAGAATAATCACTGTAAGACTGGAATGGAGGTAGAATGGAATGTGAAAACATTTCAGTAGTAAGGGAAGCTGTCATTCCTAAAAGTGACCTAAACGTAGTTTCCTTTCTCTATTGCTATATCTCCAAATAACAGGTGACCTTCTCTGACTACCTTTCCTTCTTGAGGATCTGGGGAGAGCACGAATCCATGGTAACAGGCCTGCGTCCGTAGCAGGCGTTCCTTCCTGGCGGGTCCTGCCTGGGCAGGCCGGTGAAAGGGACTGACGTGGGCTCGAGGTGGGCACTCAGTTAGGTGTTTAGATTCTTTCACGCAGTCTTTACATTAGCCCCGGGGGCTGAGTCAGTGATTCCAGTTGCCGAGCACAGCTCGTAAGCAGCGGAGTCTAGATTCCAACCCAGGTCTCAGTCCAGGGAGCCCGGTTTTTTTCCACAAAACTATATTTTCTCCCAAAGTCAGGATAACTGCTACTATAACAAAAACCTGACTTTTCGGTTTCTGATTTGGCTCCCCTTCCCCTTCCCATCCCCGTTAGTCGGCCGAGACCTGGCATTTTCCGCAAAAGAGGAATGTGATCATTCTAATGAGCAGTGTTTATTGAACCCTGTGTTGACTTCTTTCCAGGCAGATTGTCTTTCCATGGTGGGAACGATAGCCCCTGGCAGCCCAGAGCTGTGTCTCCACCGCCTGTGATGTGCAGAGGACAGAGAGACCCTCTCACGACATCTGTATCCTGCTCACAAAGACAACTCTGACAGCTTTGGTTGGGTCTCATGTCTGCTACCTGGTCAAGGTCTGTGCCCCGGGAGATGGGACAACAGAACCAGCTGGCCCCGCAGGTGTGCCCACCCTGGTGTGAGCATGGTGATTTTACACCACAGGACCATGTGGAGTGGTTCTCCAAAGGAAAGGGTGTAGTTTAGAGAAAATAGCCTAAAACAAGCAAATACCTCCTGTAGATCACAACAGGGAAGAGTTGTAGAACCAGGGTTCTAGACTGGAGGGACCCTTGGGTGGTAACAGTGAAAAGCTACTCGGAGCTGACTTCATCCCAGCTGCTATAAACTGTGTCCTCATGAGGGATGGTATAGAAGAGCACTTGTCTGGGAGTCGAGGAACTGGGTTCTAGTGTCTTCTTTGCCACTTACTGTTAGTCTGGTCATGTGACCTCCTTCTCCCTTCATTTCCCCGTCTGTGAAATTGGGGGGAGGACTAGATGCCTCAGTTCAGCCCTGAAAGACACTTTCCACTGTGTCTTTGCATATTACCTTTAAGTCTTCAGAAGGAATCAAAAATCAATCTTGGCAAGCACCAAATCTTTGAAGGAAGATGACAAACAACCCAGGCCTCTTTCTATTTGGGTACCTTTTTTCCTCCCTTGCGGGGTTTATTTGATTGTCAGTCTGGAGAAACATCGATGCAGCCCTTCCCTCGGTTGGAAACGAATGAGCAGGCGTCTGAGAGAGACTGTAACGTGAGGACTTGGAGTAAATGTACCTTCGTGAGCTGGAGGTCCTTAAGCAGTGAGTCTTCCTCATTGATGACACACATTTCCTTGAAATTAACCTTTCTGCACACCTGTTCCCCACGTCAAGAGTCAACTACCTCTCAGTGACTGCATGGGACACACAATGAACTGGGTTTCTTCCAGTGCCGCAAATCTGGGTCATCCTTTTTGACATTCCTGAACTCTGTTTACAAATTCCCCTTCCCTGCCGGAGAACAACAGGGGCCTTTGCCTTTTAAGAGCAGCCTGTGGTAATTGACACAGCGGGAAGAGAAAGAGGTCATTGAAACAGAAACAACATCCGCAGTGAACGCTGAGAAATAAATAAGAACTTCTCTACATTTATCTGCCCTCGGAAACCAAAACAACAATCCTAAAAGAAAATGTGGTGGGTGCTCATGGGGAGAGGGGATCTGGAGAGCTGGGAGAGTTTGTGGGTAAAAACTTCCATCAGTACTGTCCTTGTTGCAATAGTAGGGATTGTTAGCTTATGTCAGAGAGCTGGGATTTGGGAGCAGGGAGAGAAACGGAGTGGGGAGAAGGTTGGTTTGGTTTGCGGACCTTGTTTCTAGCCAGACGTTCGGCAGAGGTAGATGTGGTGTAGGTATTAGCAAATGTTAACATGTCATGACGGGGTCTTAAAAAAAAATGTTTAGCGATTCCTCCATAGCATGTAGTAGAGTTCATGGTGTCTGATCACTGTCTGCCTCCCCTACCGGACCGTGAGTTCCCTGAGCATGAAGTTGTATTCTCCTTTGGGGACTGAGCTCAGTGCTTGGCCCAACAAACATAGCGGATGAAAGGATGTTGATTGATCCAAACTCAAGATTATTTGGAAAGATGCAAAGGACAGAAGATTGCTGACCAAAGAGACAGCTTTGGGTTGGTTTCAGTACTTCCGTAGGTTTCTCATTGAGCAGACCCTCTCATCTAGCTTATGGATCAGGACTTCAAGCCTTCCAATCTGGCCATCTCCAAAGCCCAGTGTCCAGCTGCCACCCTGCAGTGCTCTATTAAGAGAATTCAGGAATGTGGAAAGGGTCTTAAGCAATAAGGCCGGGGTCTCCATTAAAGGAAAACCCCTCCCTCTTGTCATCCAGAGCATTATGAACACTCTAATTTTAGAGGACTGGGGCTGCCCTCATCCACTGCTATGTAAATTCCTAATGGGAAATTTTTCCAATCCATTTAGTACAGAAAGAAGGACGTCCACCCTCCAGGGCCTGGAGGGAGCAGAGAAGACTAATTTTCTTCTAAGCCATGGTGTTGCTGTATCTCAAAACCAATCTTTCTGTAATCTTGGAAGGTAACTTCCCGACCTCATGATCCCCTGGAATCATTCTAACACACAGCCTGTGAGTGGTTTTTCTCACCCTGGGAGCACAAAGATTGTTGAAATTGGAAGTTGTCCATGCCCACACCCAAAAGCTAACCTCTCCCCTTTCTGTCCACAAGAGCTGCAGAGCTGATTCCTTCTTTGTGCCAAAGGAGTTGCCTTTAATGAATACCTCTGATAAACCAAAGCAGGTGACTTCAGAGTGCCACTCCTGGTCCTGCTAGAATTCGTTCCTTTGAGGTCTGAATCCCTCCAGCCTACCCAGCTGTCCTCTCCGCAGTCCACAGACCCCCAGGAGCACTCTGGCTTTCTGGCTGGGCAGGTTTTATAATTGCATCGAGTCTCTCTCTCTAGGATGATAAAAATAATAATACATTATTCAGCACTTACCAGGTACCAAATGCTGCACAAAGCTTTATCCTTGCAAAGTATACAAGGTGTTATCTCCATTTTGCACATAAAAATACTGATGTTGAGATTATTAGATAATTTGCACAGAAAGGATTCCCAGCACATATCTGTCTTGATTCCCATATTATGTAGGATGAAATTGAGGATACAAAATAATCGAAAGAGGATCTCAAAGAGATATTCATACACCCATGTTCATAGCAGCAGGATTCACAGTAGCCAAAAGTGGAAGCAACCCAAGTATCTATCAGTGGATTAATAGATAAATAGAATAAAATCCATATACATACAATGGAATGTTATTTAGCCTTTAAAAGGAAGGAAATTCACAGGCTATAACCTGGATGAGCCTTGACAACATTATGCTAAGTGAAATAAGCCAGTCACAAAAAGACAAATCATGTATGATTTCACTGAAATGAGGTACCTAGAGTAGTCAAACTCATTGAAACAAAGTAGCACGGTGATCGCCAGAGGCTAGAGGGAGGTTGAAATGGAGAGTTTAATGGGTATAAAGTTTCAGTTTTGCAAGATGACAAAATTCTGGAGATTGGTTGCACAATAATGTGAATATACTGAGCTGTACACTTAAAACGGGCTAAGATGGTAAGTTTTAGGTAACATGTATTTTACCACAATTACGGAGTTTCGAAACAATTCTTACCCAGATACCACTCTCCCTCCTCCCTGCCTCTAGTGTGAATTAACAATTCCCTTCTTTGTGCTTACGCTTTATCTTGCACATACGGCTATTATGGCTCTTATCACGTTGTGGGTAATTATTTGTTTGACCGGATGGATAAGGGTTACTGTCCCATTTTCCTTCATCCTGGAATGAGATGAGTACTCCTCCGCAGCTGAGGTTCAGAAGCAAAGGAAATATCCTCGGGTCTTTAACAAGACAGAGAAAAAAAGACACTGATCCTGGTGGCAAAATACACGAAATAGGGAACAGGCGTGATCAGCAAGAGTATAAATATCTTGTAGCGGTTTCCCTCTGCGGCTGGACCTGGAGGCAGCTTCTTTCTTCAGCCATCCTTTTACAGGCAGGCTCTGAAAAGCCTCAAGAGCACTTCTCCCCGCTCTCAACACACAAAAGCCTTCTCTTCACCATGGGGGCAGCCAGCTGAAATGATTGGCCCAACCCCGTCTGACCCACGGGAGGGAAGAGAGGAAGATGTTCATTCAAGATAGAGCAGCTCATCTAACAGATAAGGTAATAGGTGCAGGGTGGGGGGGAGCAAATAAAGAACTATTTTGCTGCTTCCCCTGGACTCCTTGTATGTATGTTTGATGCCGAATAAAAAGAATTTTTTTTTTTCTGATAATGGACTGAACCTTCCTGCCCTTCCAAGGGGTTATATTTGCTTGATCAATCTTTGCTCCTATCTGGAAGCTCCTCTGAGGCAGGGACCATACCGTATTCATCCTCGTATCCCCAGTGCACACTAGTCCTGGCACGTAGCAGGTGCCCAGTGAATGCCAAACAAATGACTGGACGGTCAGAACGAGGGTGGAGCGAGTCTTCACAATTACCCAGAGAGAAAGGACAGCCTGAACTAAAGGGCCCCAGGGAGCCTGCGGGTCTGGTGGGCGTGGGGATCAGAGGGGGCGTGAGAAGAAACACTAGTTCATTATAAGCACAGGTTGAGCAGGCTGATGAAATTCACACCCTCCAGGTTCACACTCTGCCCTCTCACTGGTCATCATGCAGTGCCGACATTTATCCGGGTCCTTGGCAAATTTCCTTTCATTCTATCATTTCAACTCCACCTGAAGCGATGCCGCAACACCGGCTCAGTGGCCCTGGATCCGCAAGCCATATGCTTCGCTTCAGCTCTAAATTCGACATTGTTTTGTCTGGCCGATTGGACTGGCGCAGGTCTAACAGTAAGATGCTCATGTATGGCCTTCTCATGCAGTCAGCTCTTTGTGATTTTTTCTCTTCCCTCTCCTGGAATTCCGGAAAGGATTCCTAACAATAGTTAATCCCCCAGTTAGCTTTTTTGATCACCATAATGGCATCCCTTCGAAGAACTCACATTCATAGAATTTGCAAGCTGGGAGGAAGCGTAAAGACTAGTTCTGCTTCTCAGGTCAGGAAATTTGTGCCTAGAAAGCTGAGTTGGGTCACAGGAAGCTACAACTAGAACTCAGAGCCCCTGGCTTCCAGTCCTGAGCCCTTTTCCTTCTGCTGCTGACCTGCGGGTGGTGCCGCCACACCTGCCTGGGGACACTTTCAACTCACCCTCTTTACATTTTCTGTGCAACTAGGGCCCTCTCCGGAGAGCTCTTAAAATCATGTGTTTTAGGAAGGGAGCAATGGGCAGACACAAATTTTTCATGAGTTAATTTTGCTTGGAACATTCTGGGTGATTTTTTTCTAAAGCCCAAATTCTCAGTGGTGCTGACTTTAAGGTATTGTCCCATCACCCAGGGCTAAGGACACGGTGCAGACGTGCTAGTTAGCAAGAATCTACCATGAACAGGGCACTGCTGACTACAAACCACGTGTGCATCACCTGACGAGCACTGGTTGAGCACCTACTGTGTGCCTGGCTCATCCACAGCGGCCTGATGAAGAGCTGATCGGCTGCCCTCCATCCAGCCCTCCACCGGCCCAGAAGCCTCCTCCCTGCAGACACAGGGACTGTCACCCTGGATCTGGCCTTCACTTGGGCGTTGCGACTCCAGGCAAGTGGTTTAAATTCTCCAACCCAGGTGGCCTGGTGGCTTGAGAAGATTTTAAAAAAAGCGTCTCAGAAGGGATCGTCTGAGAAAGGTATTTCTGGGGACCAGCAGGAGGGCTGTGAGCCGCTCTGCAGGCCCCGGGGCCCCGCTAGCCCCCGACCCCGGGCGGAGCTGCCACTCCCTGCCCCGCCGGGGACGCCGAGGCGGCGGAGGCCGAGGGGCGCCTTTCTCTTTAAGAACCTCACGGGCGGCGCTGATTGGCTGTAGCTATGCAGGTCTCCGTCCGCCCCGCTCCCCGCTCCCCTGCGCCCCTCCCGCCGCTGCCCTGCGCCCGCCCGCCGCTCGCGCCCGCCTCCTCTTCCTCGCCGCGGAGCCGGCCCGGCAGCGGCATGGGCGACACCCCGGCCACAGACGCGGGCCGCGGGGACCCGCAGCCTTAGGCCGCGCTGATCGCCGAGCAGGCGAGGAGGGGCCGGGGAGCCGGCGGGAAGGAGCGCTCGGGGGGTGCGGGAGCCCCCCAAAGGCAGGGCCGCCGCCCCCACCCGGGAGCTCCCGGGCCGCGCGCCCCGGCTCCAGCCATGCCAGGCCCGGCCGCCGCCGGCGCGGGCCGGGTCCCCTCCGGCGACGCGCGGGAGACGCTGGGCGCCGGGCTCGCCAGCGCGCAGAGGCCGGGCGCGCGCGGGCCGCGGCAGAGCATCGTCTGGAGGAACGTGGTGCTGATGAGCTTGCTGCACCTGGGCGCCGTGTACTCACTGGCGCTCATCCCCGACGCCCAGCCGCTCACGCTGCTCTGGGGTAAGTCCCGCCGGCGCGCCCGGCCTTGCGCTCTCCGCCCTTCGGGACTGGCAGGTGTTCCTGTCCAGGTATTTGCAACTTCGGCCTCCCACCCCCCACGCCCCCGCGGTCCGCCTGGGTCAGCGCATCTGCGGGATCCCGATGGCGAGCAGGGGACCCGGAGTCCTGCGGCGCCACCGCTGTGCGCAGAGGCGCGCGAAGGGAGCGGCCGGGGCTGGGCACTGGCTGAACCGGGCTTCAAGGGAGGGCGGACAGGCTGGATGGTGGTGTCGCCCGAGCACGGCCCAGGGGCTATTCCCCCCACGCCCCGTGTCCTCCGCGAGCCACACACCCGGGGCCGAGTTAAGGACAAGAAAGGGAGAGGAGGGAGGAGAGACCCGGCACAGGACTGAGTCTTGGTTTTGCGCACCAGGTGGAAGAAACCGGTCACCTTCCTGCCTCTCCAAGGCCCCTGTCCCTGTTTCCTCCGTGGTCTTCGATGCCCACTTGCAGTTCTCTGGCCCCAAAAGTTTCCTAGCGAGCAAACCGAGCCCATGGCGAGGGCGCTTTGCCCCCAGCACGAAGCTCCGACGGCGGCTGTGCAGCCGTTCCCAGACCCTGTCCCCACCTGGCCGGTGCGGGTCTGTCCTGCACCTGTGGCTCTCCTGCCCTCCCCCCTCCTTGCACCCCCACCCCTGCTGGCGAGGAAGGGAGCCCCAGAGCCCCGGGGGGCTCCGTGCCTGCCCTTCGCGACCCTAGTCGCTGGTGCCTGAACCCCCTTAACATGCTTCCCTGGCCCCAAGAACTGGTTTTGGCGTCTGTCTTTTGGCGACAGTGGCCAGGACAAAAGGCACAGGTCTGGATGTGCTGGGCTGGGAATCCGGCGAGGTAATCCAAGGAACCCTTTCAGCTCCTGTTTCCCAGATCGCTAAGGCAGGGAGGTGGGGCGGGAGAAACACAACCTACTTTTATTTCTAGAGGGGAAGAGGAAAGAAAAAAAAATGATAAGGATAAAGACCTCTATATACAAAGCTGCTTCTTTAGCGTAGCGCCAGCTGCAAATGCCTGGCCAGATAGTAGGGTACAAGCCTCCCTTTGAAACCCTGCAGTCCCCGCTGCTGGAAGCAAACTGGTCCAGAACGTGGGGACCTCTTGGGGGTGTGACTCAGGGAGGGAACAGCGGAGTTGAGGGACGGCCAGACAGAGGCAGGGTGTCTGCCAATGCCTCAAGCCTTTAAAGGCCCCCCCAAAGCTCTGGGTAATCTCCTGCCTCACCACCCCCACACCCAGCGCACCTCCTCCATTCTGGGTCCTTCTCACTGCTGCCTTTATGTGTTGGTTTAATTTTCCATCTATCTTCCTTCTCCCCTTATCTGCAAATGATTAGGTTGTATGAGGTTCAGCCACTGAATGCCTGGAGTTCCTCTCCCCCAGCTCCCAGAGCCGGGCTGTGCCCTGGACTTCAGAGCTCGCTGGCCTCTAGGGGGTTGGGGTTTATGTTTAATAGCTGCAGTGTTCAGAGAGCATTCAGGGAAAAGTGAGCACTTAAAATATTATCTTACATGCCTGAACTCCGCAGGGCTCACAGCCTCCCCTCCTGACAGCCCCTGAGCCCCGAGACTCTGGCATTGGACCAGGAACCCGAGGACGAGGCCCTCCTGCTCAGCTTTGCCAGGTCACCTCTGCCCTTTCCAGAATGCTCTCTGTGGGGAAGATGGAATCTTTGCTCTGAAAGACCTTGGCCGGAGGATGCCTGCTGAGGCCCCAAACTCCTCTAGCTTCCGGGGAGATAGCAACACACTCCGGGAGTCTGGTTTCCCCTTTGGGGGTGACCTTGCCAACCTCCATCCTCGTACCTCCCACCCCAAGGCAAAGACCTCTGCCTTTGCCACTCTCCATCTGCCTTCATTGCCTCCCTTAAAAAAAAAAAAAGGAAAAGAACAGGTGTTGTAGTTTTAAGTCCTGGAATTGTGACTTAGAAACATTCCAGACAATGGATCCTATCTGACAGATGGCTTTTGAGGGAAGAAATGAGGGACAGGGAGAGACCAGCTAGGTGGCACTGCTGGCTGGGCTCCATGGAACCCCCCGGAGGGTCTAGGGGACTCAGAACTGAGGGTGATTCTCAGTGAAAGCCCTGGCGCCTGGACCCACAGACCTCGCCGCACTGGGGGTCCTTTCGAACCACTGCCCCCATGAGTTCTGTCTAGTCGAGAGCCAAGTTCATCCCCCGATGGGCGCTCATCCACTTTAGAGACCCGAGTCGTCAAGGAAATAGGCTTAGCCCGTCCATTGCTCGCCAGTCTGCGCCCCGGGTGAGGTTGCCCTGGAAACGAGAGGCATCCATGCAGCACCCTGGCAGGGCACGGGTTAGGTGCGCAGCGCACGGAACGTGATTTGCGTGGTGGTGAACTGAGAGAACTGTGGAGTGCAGTCTGCCGCCTCCGCCTCCCACGGGCGACTCTCACTGGGGCCGGAGCAAGTCGCTTTCCCTCCTTCGCCTCCCAGCTCTCGGAGTGGGCAGGCTGTCAGCACAGAACGCTCTGGGGGCGCCCGCGTCCTCAGGGATGAGTTGATGAGTTTCAAGAACAGAAAGCAAACTCCAGCTGGAGGAAAAATCGTCACCTGAAGGCTTGAGCTCACAGAAGTGTCTGCTTTGAGGGTTTCTGGCCAAAGGGACAATTAGCCAAGGCCCCGAGAGGCACAGAGCAGGGAGCGATGACCAGCAGTCATGGCATCGAGGGGACAGTCCTGGAGCTTTCCCCTGTCTCCAGGCATCTGGCTGTGGACTCCCAGAAACATCACTGCCTTTTCTGGTTTCTCTCTAAATGTCACCCGAGTCCCCTACATGTGTCCCATGGTGACATCACGGTTTTTTTCCCTTATGAGGCAACTTCAGTGACAGTGCCAGGCATGGAAAGCGGTAACTTGTCCGGCTTTCTCTGATGGGTCAACTGTCCTTCTTCTAGCTGGCCCCAGGGCACATGTGGCCATTGTCCAGGCAGACTCAGGTTCCCTGGTGCCCTTCTGGTTGCTGGAGCACCTGGACCACCCTGAGTGGGATTCCGGCTGTGGCAAGGACTGAGAAGTAGCAGAGATTAGCAAGGCGGGGTCAGGAGAAGCTGGGTTTGGGAGGCACGGATCCACCAGGCAAACACTGAGATCCGCTCACAGGTGAGCTTCTGTCATGCGTCGGCAACCTGCGTTCACAACTCGGGACGGTCCTGGTGTCTGTGTAGGGTTGCACTTCTTTTCCATCCAGGCCCTCCCGTTATTGAAGAGTCCAAGAACGCTTGGCCATGGACTGCTGTCTTGCCTCCAGGGTTCTAGAGTGAGCAAGGCTCAGTGGAGAGGCAGATCTGAATGTGATTCTTCACTCTTCTACTAATCAGCTCAGTGGCCTTGGGCAAACGAACACCTCTGAGCCTCAGTTTTCTCACGTTGAAAATGGATGTATTACTGTTAGTTGTTCGTAAAGTTGTGAGAATTAAATTAGGTAATATGTGTAAAATCACTTAGCACACAGTGCCTGACCCTTGACTGATGTTAAATAATTGTTAGCTGCTGTTATTATTATTATTGGTCCTAATACTGGCTCTTTATAATAGCAGAGAGGGAAAAAAATGCCCTTCTTACAGCACAATAAATTCCACAAAGCTGGCATGGAACTTGGCTTCCTGGCCTCTCTTGCATGGAAAAATTAGCTTTGGCTTTGGAAATAAGGGCTCTTTCTCAAAGTTCCCAGAGAGAGATGAAAACAAATCCCTTTTGTACTTTCTCCCTTGCTCATAACCTTCTCTTTCGTTCTATCTTCCTTCCGTTTTCCTCCAAAAGATGACTGTTTTAGAGCTAAGAATCTTTTCGTTCAGCTGACAACTCACCTTGTCTTTAGCGTTTTCTCTGGGGTTTTTAGCACAGCCAGTTAACGATGGCTGCAGAAACAGGCCAGATCGTTTCTCTGGATCTGTTAGGGTCTCAATTTTGACTTGCTTTTTTCCCCCTCCTTGTCCTGTTGAGTCATTTAAAAAAAAAAAGAAACCTTTAATAATTAAACTGCTAAAAAAAAAAAGTGAATGAATCTTCCTTTATTCCCTGTAATCCCCAGCCCGTTGTTGCAACTCTTGCATTTTTAATAGATGGGTAAGCACTAAAAGCCTTACCCAGCGGCTGGGCTGCAGCTAGACAGGACAGAGTGGAGTGTGCTTTTTTGCTTTTGTGCTTTTGCTGGCATAATAGTCCCAACAAGTATAAATATAGGTTGACGTTAACATTATTAACTCAATTTTTTTCTAAAACCGGTCAAGGTCACTGCAGATGGCACTGTGATTATGAAATGACAGAAAAGCTTCGGAAGAGAAACCAGGGCTGGAATCCGGGGGCATTGCCAATGACTCCAACTTTAGACTTGTCCCTTTACAAACTGTGAGCCTCGGTTTGTTCATCTGTCAAAGGGGGACAATGATACCGAGCTGACAGCCAGTTTAAGAATTGGGACTCATGTTAAAGTGCTTGCCAGAGAGTAGACCCTCAATGCTGTCTCCTAGTATTACCCCGAAGGTGGGGGGGGCCTGGTCATGAAACCTGCGCTGGCTTTGTCACCTGTCTGGAAATTTGAGTACTTGTGACGCGAATGAAAGGCACAGCTTTTAAATCCAAATATCTGCTCATGACCTTGCAGTCACGTTTTAGCTCTCTCCTTCCCCTGTTTTGTGTGCTACACAAAATGAAAATAATTGCTTGGAAACGCCAGTGATAGATTTGCAAAAGGGTGACACAGCCAGAGTGGGTTTTGTTTTTTTCAAGGATCTACAACAGAAAGTGTCCTGGGGTGGCTTGTTTTTGGTTGGACATTCTGTAGTCTCCGGCATGTGGTCCCCCGGCCCTCTGTTCCGTGTGGAAGTGCCACTCCTTGGGGACGGTGAGAGTGCAGCCAGCGGAGTTTGCAGCTGGGATGAAATGAAGTGACGCGGGAAAGAGCGTGGCTGGAAAGCGGCACGGAGTGAGCGCGGCGCTTCCTGCTTCGCTCACAGGTGTCCCTCGCGCTTTTGGAGGGTGACACTGACTCCAGCCCCTGCCCTGGCTGTCGGGAAGCCCTGGTCCTGGGCAAGGGCAGTTTGTCTCTGATTTTGTTTCCCCCTGGCATTGGATTGGTGGACATGGCAACAGGTGCCAGCTGTCACTCACATAAACACCCGGTGGCTGCTCACCGTGTGGCGTGAGTGGCGAGGACGCAGATCGCCAGTCTTCCTTGTATTCACTCGTCTGCTGATTCATCCTTTTCTTTCATTCCAGTGACTGTTGAAAATGGCTGTGCGTCAGAACCACTTGGGTGGCTTTTAAAACGTTCAAAAGCCTGGGCCCCTACCCAGACCTACTAACTGGCATCTCCAGGAGAGACGCTCTGGCTTTTATTTTATCTTATTTTCCTTTTAAGCTGTCCAGGTGTTTGTGATGCACAGCTGGGCTGGGAGCTGTTACTCAACTTCCTTATTCAACAGTATTTATTTCTCACCCATCGTCTCCCAGGCAGTGGCACCCTCCCTGGCTTCATGGCGCTTGGAGAGACAGGTGCCTGGGTGACAACACCCAAAGCAGTGTCCCTCTGCAGCCATGGGGCAGCCCGGAGAGCAGAGATCGCAGGGGGAGACAGACGGCAGGGTCCGATGGCTCAGGAGCCCGGCTGTTCACCGTGGCGGGAGAGCAGGGTGGGGAGACAGAGGCACGCGGGCGGGAGAGGCGGCTGCAGGTCTCCGATCTAGGGGCGAGGACGGAAACGGGGCTCCTGGAGAGAGAGGCCGCCCTGGGGCTCCCTGCAGCCCCCCCCCCATTCTCACCTCCTCCTCTCAGCCCAGCACACACACCAACCATCCCTAGTGCGATCGGACCAACGGGAGCCCGATTTCCAGACCAGCGCCTGCTCATGCTCATGAGTGAGCATGAGGTTATGATGCAGGAAAGGCACTGGGGAGAGACAGCGCGAGGGCCCTGGCTCTAAGCAGACGTGCGGAGGGTGGGGGGGACCAGGCACTGGCCTGTGACTGCCCCGGGCAGAGGGGACGCCAGGAGTGGTGATGGCTCAGTTGGGCATTGATTTCCCAGCCCCAGACTCAGTCTTGGGGAATAAATTACCAAAAAGCACCTTGAGGGTGTAACAAACTCACACCAGACTCGGAGTCCATCCTCCTCCCACCTTCTCCCTCTGGTCTCTACTCTTTCCCCTGCACCTAAAAGGTCTGTGTGTGCGTGTGTGTGCGCGTGTGTGTGTGCGCGCGCGCGCAGCGGGGCTGGTCCCATTCCCACCTCGCGTTTTCCCTGGAGCCGGCCTTTAAGCAGCTGCGTCTCACCAGCCCACATTCCAGGACATGGGTCCTCCCTCCTTGCAGCCTGGCTCCCCATTCCTGCAGGTGCAGGGGCCACTGCGGGGTCTGATGTTTACTAAGACAGGCTGGAAGGCTCCGTGGGGGCTGGCAGGCTGAAGGCTTCTCCCTGGAGACATTCCAGAGCTTTAGAACAAACACACAGACCGGTCTGTACCGCAGCCGCGGCCACCCGGCCTTGCTACTCAAAGTGTGGTCCCCAGACCAGCAGCCTCGGCATCTCCTGGGATTTTGTTACAAATAAAAAAAAATCTCAGACCCACCCCAGACCTGTCGAATCAGGAATCGGCATCTGCGTTTTCACATCTCCAGGTGATTCGTCTGCACACTAAAGCTAGAGAAGCACTCCCCAGCCACAAGCTCACAATTTAGAAAAGCTAGACTCGAGTGGGATTTTGCAATTTTCCCTTTTAACAACCTCCTCCCCTTGGCCTCCCCTCCTACCCTTCTGACTCCTTGTAGCTTATTTTAGAACATGTCGGGATCCTGCTTCTCTTGCCAACAAAAGGCTGTTGCTAAAATCTTTCAGCCGGGAGCAGCAATGTTTAATTCATGGACTAGAAAATTAATTTTATTTTCATGAATAGAGCTGGGGCAAAATAACAAGGAGACACTGTGGATGGCCCTTGGGAATTCAGTTTGTCCCTTTAACTGACGAACTGGTCACGCTGAGGTGGCCTGGGGGGAGCGCTGCCTTCTACGCAATTGTGAAGCAAATTGTATCCGTGAGGATGCTTTGAGCTGCAGGTATCACAAAATTCAGCTTCAAATGGCTTAAAAGATAAGGAAAATTTATTTCCCTGGTAAGAATGCTTAAGGTAGGACACCTTTCTGGGATGACCCAACAATGTCATCAAAGAGCAGGTCTCTTTTCTGCCCTCGTGGACTTGTCGCATTTAGTTTTCCTCATGGCTACAACACGGCTGCCAGAGTTCCAGGCAGCACGTGGAGTTATAACAGTGTCCTATGGAGGAAGAAGAGAGAGGCTGCCCTTTCTGAAGTCTCACTTCATCGGAGAGAAAATCTTCCCTGGTGGCCTCACAGCTGATGTCTCGTTAGGTCTCACCCGCAGGATGGCGTCACCTGTGTCCTATTAAACCAGCCGTGGACAAGGGGCTGGATTACCATGGCTGGCTCAGCCTAATCAGGGTTGGCCACTGCCTTAGTCTGCTCAGGCTGCTGTAACAGAATTCCATAAACTGGGCGGCTTTTAAACAAAAGAAATTTACCCCTGACAATTTCTCCACCATCAGGGCTCGAGTGGGGAGGGGAGGTGTGGCTGGGTGGTGGGGAGGGGAGGCGTGGCTGGGTGGTGATGCGGGTGACCGGGAGCAGCTGTACACACAGGTGAAGCTTCCTCCCTGCCCTGCTGTGCACCCCCTACTTCCTGAGTTCCGTGGAAGACAATTTTCCACAGACTAGGGAAGGGGGCTCAGTGGGGTGGGGAGCGGCAAGCTCTGTGGCCTGGTCCCCAGTGGGCACCTCAGACTTAGGGTGGTTCTTTCCCAAGGCTCTCCATGGTGACACTCTGTCCCCAGACTGACTTTTATTTTCCTCATCTTTTGGGTGACGCAGAACCTCCTTGATGAAGTCACAACCTGGTTTCTGTTCTCTTGCCCAAATTTTACTTAAAAAAAGCGACATGTGTGAGCTCAGCACCTCACTTAACCTCAGCTGGCAGGTGAGGTTTCATTTGCACGATCCAGGAACAAAGATCTTCCTTAGGAGGAAGGAGCAAACTGTGTGATCAGGGCACAAAGCAGTAGCTTTTGGCTAGGAGAGTCTGGAAAACCTTATTTTAAAGTGCAGACGTCAGGAGAATCCGCGGAGCAGGATTGCGGTGTAGACATCCTGTAACACCTTTCGGTCAAGTACACATGTGAAGTGCCCACTTACGGTATGTGCTTAATCCATGCTGCTTTGGGTGATCGTTGGGTCTTCTGGGTTGCAAGTTTCTTAAGATTGCCTCTCAAACGGAAAAAAGGATCAAATGGCAATGAACTCGAAAACGAAGCAAGACAAGAATAGAGTTGAGAGCTCAGGCTTAGATTTATTTTCTTTCTGTATCACCGTCTATTCTGTGACTGTCATCGTGCATTTGCTGTTTGGACTGGGTTGGTTGTAGCTTGGTTCCCTGACGAGACAATGGCTTGTGAATGCAACCTCCTACCCAAATGGCCAAGGCCGTCTCCAAAAGCATCTTCCTCATTGTCATCCAAAAGCCTGTATCAAGCAAGTAATTAATGACTTACGGCCCTGTGTCAAGAATCGCGTAAGAAAACAAATTCAGGTCTCTACCCACGCAAAGGAACAGCTGTAGCTTTTTCCCCAGTGCTGTGAGCAACTCACTGTTCTCTAGATAAGCGGAGATAATGGAAAATACTCTTCTTTCAAAGTTCTGTGCATGAAATTAGAAATGAATTTGCAAAGTGTAATTGTTTTGTGGAGTAGTTTATCAATCCACTCCTCCGATAAATAAGCTTTTGCAGATGGTTACAACAAAGCCCGTATCTATTTTCAGCCGATGATTCACTTGCGTGTCCCCGAAAGCATTTGTTTTGCCCTGGAGTCTCTGTAAGCAAAAGAAGATATTTATTAGCAAGTGTGAATACTGCCCCCATCCCTGCCCCTTCCACCTCCCACCCCCCAACCCCCAAATCCATTGTGTTTGGCTCTGCTGCTTGCCTGAAGAGTGGGAGAGTCATTAACGTTTTTGAGCTATACTCACATTACTTCAGGGTCTTGACGTCGTAGGAGAAGGGGAAAAAAATCATTTTCTCTCTACCCTTTGTAGTTTTTAGCTGAGACAGACCCCTGATTAACAAGAGGAAAACAAATGGAAGTTTATTAACATATATAACTTAGGAAAACATGGAAGACGCCCGGGGAATGAGTAATTCTCAAAGAGGGGGCTTTGCATTCAAGCTTATATAACATCTTCAATGCAGAACAGTAAATTTTTAGAGATGTGACAAGACAAAGGACCTTGAGACTCTAGAGAAGACAAACCGTGGAAAGGCAAATCCAGAAAGGCCAGTGACTAGGGCTTGTTGTGTAGATGGCTCTGGTCTCGGGCAGGTCGGGGTCTAACGTTGTCTTCCAAGATCATCCTTTGCCCTTCCTGGCAGAAAGGGGAGGAGGACGCTTTTGCCTTTGTAAGTTTATGTTCTGCTTTTAGGCAAATAAGAGGGTGGGGCAGAGAGCTTTTCTTGTATCTACTTCTTAGTTGCCTTCAGGTCAAAATAATCCTTATGCCAGAGTGGCGCATTCTGGAGTGGGCGTATTCTGGTCTCCAACAATCCAGGAGCTAAAGGGTCCATGCCCAGCCCAGCTGCAGGGCTGAAATCTGCATCTGTTCTGATTGGCTCTGATTGGTGGGTGCCCTGAGGGCTGTCAAATATTCTTAATATCGCCTCTGCATGTGCCTCCTCTTGTTATATAACCCAGATAATCTTCAGCTTCCATCCCTTCCACAGTTCTAATTTAATGGGAACTTCAAAAGAACCAGTCTATCATTCTGGCTTAAATTTATATCCCCAAATCGTGTAAGGAAAACTATCAGAGCCCAGTCAAAATTCTAGGGCTTTAAGTCACTCACTTGTCTTAATAGAAACTCCTTCTGTGATAGAGGCAGTGTGTGTCTACAAGGTGATTTTTATTTATTTTATAACCACCTTGGTATAAGATCCTCCCCCCTCCGCTAAAAGAGAATTGATATTAATTTTGTCATCAGAGAAAAATAACAGAAAGATAAAACTATAAAGCTATTTCCTCTTGGTGCTGGGAGTCGGGAGGACAGGATGTGGAGGTTGGCACGGCAGGTTCAGGTGGTAGCTCTTAACTCAGAGTTCGTTGTCCCATGATGTCGGTGACATCTAGGGTCTTGGCCAGCCCAGGGCCAGTGTCACTCAAGCCATCATTTGGAGCTTGGTACAGGTTATTTATTTATATATCTATTTATTTATCTGAGTTGGGGTCTCACTCTGTCACCCAGGCGGGAGTGCAGTGGTGTGATCACAGCTCACTGCAACCTTGAACTCCTGGGCTCAAGTGATCCTCCTGCCTCAGCCTCCCGAGTAGCTGGGACTACAGGTACGTGCCACCGCGCCCAGCTACATATTTTTATTATTTTTTTGTAGAGACAGAGTCTTGCTATGTTGACGAGGCTGGAATTTTTTTAAATGATATAAAATTTCTAACAGCTACAAAAGTAAAGAGAATGGAGTCTGTTACCCCACACACACACTCCCCGGGATTATTTTCTTTGTAACTTTCTACGTTGGTGTATAATTTCAGGCTCATGGAGCAGCTGTAAGAATGGTACAAGGGACTCCCATGGCCCCTCCATCCAGATCCACATCTTGTCCCTTTTGTTCTATCATTTTTCCCTATATGTATGTACATATGTGTGTGTGTATATATTATTTTTCTGAACCACTTGGGAATACATCGGAGACATCATTTAGGTTTATCTCTAAATACTTCAGTGTGTATCTCCCAAGAACAAGAATATAACCACAGTACAGTTATCAAAAACCTAGAAATGTAACCTTGATCTTATCTAACCCACAGTGGACAGTCAGATGTCATCAGCTATCCTTGTAGTGTCCTTTGTAGCTATTTTTTTTTTTCCTTTTGGACTAGGTTGAAACGAATTTCGGACGATTGCATCTGTAACTCCCCGAGCGCTGAGTATCGGTTGAGGCGGTCCTGGTGCTGTCGTTCTCATGGGGAACCTTGGGGGCAGCCTTTTCCTGCGCTGCCCCCAGCCCCGCCCTGAGGAAATCCGCGCCGAGAGGCGGGAGAGGGGCAGACGCCAGGATGCAGGACTCGGTCACGTGCTGAGTCAGCACGTCTCGGCGTGGTCCGCGTCGGAGTCCCCGGGTGGAGCATGCAGGTCCCGGGGCTCCCTCCATACCTGCAGAATTGGCATCTCTGCGGCCCGGACCCAGGAGTCTGCACGTTAACAGGTGTTGCCGGTGGTTCTTATGCCCAGCGGGGTGGAGGCGCCCAGTCCCGGGAGCAGGTGTCTTGGGAGTGACGCTGAGTCCCCAGCAGGTCAGCAGATTAGCATTGCCCCTTCCAGCTCAGAATTGCGTTAGGTTGACTCCAGTCCCGCCAGCCCCAGACTCCTGAGGCTGGATAGTTTTAGGATTGTGACCAGTTGCGGGTGTGGCCCCTGGATAGGAATTTGCACATCGGTGTGAATAGCTCTCAGCACAATTTTCCTCTGAAGCAGGGCGGATGCCTTGAGGGAGTGGGAGTCTCACAGGAGTGGGGTGAGTGCTGGGACCTGGCGTGCTCTGGGGGAGTGGAGCAAACTCGTTTTCTGGGGGTGGGGGTGGGGAAGGGAGAGGTGCTTGGATTGTCCCTTGGAAACCTGGGGAGGTTTATCCGGTAAGCTGTTCTGAGCAGCGGCCAGGACTGCCTGGCATGTGGGTGCCCAGGAGGACCGTCCGCCCTCATCCAGCCTGCCGGGCTCCTGCCCAGAGCTAGGGGTCCTGGCGTCCGCAGCAGAGTGTGGGCACGGCCGCCGCAGGCCAGCCCCACCCAGGATGGCAAGAACATTCCCAGATGTTCCTGCTGCCCTGCTTCCCCGCATCTGCCCTGGGCACACACAGACCCTCGTCACACCGTGCAGGTGCCTTCCTGGGCAGTCCCCAGGACCATGGAGCGGAGCCCTGAGCTTCCATGGTGCCAGCCCTACACAGAAGCCATCTCAGCCAGGGCTCGAGTGAAATAACAAGTGACCAGGGAGGGCGGCATGAGGTCTGGCGAGTGGGGGATGTCCAACAGACCCAACCCGACCGATGCTCCTCCCCGCCTCTCTCCCATCCTTTGTAATACATCTGGGACTGGAGCTTCTAAGCCTCTGAGGAGAACTGGGTGGAGGTGTTGGTTTTAGCTGACCGGTACTCAACCAGAACCGACCCAACCCCATCCCACCCTCCTCTTGCAGAAGGACTTGGGCACCACAGTTGGTTTGAAGTAGGGCTGAACAATGCCATCCTTGCTGCAGTGAAAAGAGGATTGTGTACAGTCTTTAGGGACCAGTCTGTAGGGCCAGCGCCCAGCACCGAGGACGCAGGCAAGGAGCACACATGCAACTGCGGAGTACAGGATGAGGGAGCGGAGCAGAAAGCCTCTCTCGTCTCCCCTGAAGTGGGCTCTGGGAGTGTGAAGCCCTGTGTCCTGTCCTGGGGTGCTGGCCAGGGCCCACGGGATCAGGAATGGAAAGCATCAGTGCTCCCCACGACATGCGTCGCGGTGCTGCGAGATCCGAAATGGTGTCCCATTCATCGACTCTCCTCCGGTAAACCCATGACACTCATTGAGACGAGCCCCTTCGTTTGTTCATCTGTGGGATGCGTTACGGTCATTCCTGCACAACCTATGCAATCACTGAGTGCCTGCTAGAGGCCCGGCACCATGGGGGCGATGAATAGAACAGACACAGTTCACAGTGCAGATAGTGCTGATGCCGCGGTGCCAGTGCTGGCTTCACTGTGCTCAAGGTTAGGAGGCTGGAGCTAGTTCGTCAGTGTAGCCCCCTGGGGTGTCAGGTTTCGAGGCGAGGTTTAAAATTTGGAAGAGGATATAGGAAGGAAGCTACTGGAAGGTGCTGCGGGACTGAAGGCTTCAGGGGCCCTGAGCTACATGATCCGTAAAAGAAGTTAGGGAGAATCTGGGCAGCAATTTGAAACAGATGGAGTTCCTGAAGTCACCACTGTCACCGTGGCAACGGCTCAGCCGATGCTGTCAGTTGCTATGAAGTGTTCTCCCCTTGGTGTGGACAGAATCTTGGTGTCATTTGGAGGGAGACGATCCAGGACAGAACCTATTGGACTAACCTTAGCAGACAGAAGACAAGATTGGGGTCAGCTTTTAGAGCCTTAGGAAGATCCTCCCAAGCTGGGGAGATGTCGGAAGCCGCCTGCTCTCGTGATCTTTATGAGAATGGTGGCAGCAGGTCTTGACTTTGGGACGGCCCCAGCACCTTTGTTCCTGCCTCTAGGCTTTGATAAACCGGAGGACACCTGCCAGCCTGTAATTCATTCATTTGGCAGCATTCCAAGGGGAATGGCCCTCAGGTCAGGCACTGGGGGTGCTTGCTTTAGGGAACAGGGCTCCAGGCCAGGGGGGTCTTTCCCTTCATGAAGTTATGAGCAGGGCAGTGTCTCTGTCTGAGCTGGATGAATGAGACCCTCCAACGCTTACAGGGAAAATGGACCTGACCATAGATCGGAGTCCCCTTGGGGCCTGGCTTAAGCGGACACTACAGATGTTCTCCTGATACTGACTCTGTGACACCCAAACCCAGCCCTGACAGCCTCCCCTTCCACCTGCCCCACCGGCCACCCCTGGCACCCCCATGCTCCCTCTCCTCTGACTGTGGCTCGCAGAGAAGGTGAGCTGCACAGCAAGGAGAGACGCTGGGTGCTGGCCACAGCCTGGCCTTCAGGTTTGAGGTTTCTGGAAGGGGTGAGCGGGTGCAGCCAAGGGGACCAACGCGTTTATTAGCTCCATGTCTCTGCTCCGCTTTGGGCTGCAAATTCAGAGCTCAGGGTTTTTCATTTTTAAAACCATTTCGAAAGTCTTTAGGGTGTGAATGCTTTATGCGTGTTCACCTAGAGTGCAAGTTCAAAGGACCCGTGTTTCCCATCAGATGCCCGCGGGAGGAATGGCATGGAGGCCCATGACATTGGAAGGGCAAGTCGCACTGCTGAGACACAGAGCGCCCGGGGCTTGTTTGCAGCAAAGGTGACCAGGCTCAGGAAGTTAATGAGCTTGCTGCCCCGGCTCGGAACCTGTACCTGCCTTGTATTTCAGGCACACAAAATCTACAGAAGAATTTATTTTTCACTTGCAGAAAATAGATACATGCCTCTCTTTAAAAGAATATTTCATGCTAAAAAAAAAATCAGTCTTTCTTGTGATTTTTCGTTATGACCATGGCTCCACTAGACTGGCCTATCCAACGATGCCCACCCCTGCCGTCTGACTACCTCCTAAATTGTTCTGTCCACCGTGTGTCCTCTTTCCAACCTCTGCTCGTCTGAATCCTGGCATCTTCTTGCAGCAAACACGTGGGAAGACGCACGCTGGGGCAGGGCAGTGGCGGGAGGGCGCCGGTAGGGGGCGCTGCGCGCACACTTGCGGCGCCGTCCGCCGCCATGACAGGCTGGGTACCTGGTTAGGAACCCGAACCAGGACACCGTCCGCTCGCTGGTTTCCATTTGCTCATGAGGAACCTGTCCGGAGAGGGGGTTCCTGGTGGAGGTGGGGCTGTGAAATACAGGCCTCCCCACCTCTAGGCCGGGAGCGCCGCCTTTCCCATCCCCCTCTGCATCCCCAGGTGTGAGCACAGGTATCTCACCTGTGCGGGGAGGAAGATAACTTGGCACCATCAGCGAAGGACAGGTGCTTACTGGAACTGGCCTGGAAAAACCACCTTTTGGGGCTTTTTGCCCCCAAGTAACCTGACAGTAAGTCAATTGGCAACTAGTAGGGGTGAGATTATTATTTTTTTAATTATTATAGTTAAAAACAGCACACCTGTGGACGAATTTAAAAGGGGTGGGGAACTTGCACCCTTGGGGCCACGTGTGGCCTTCTGGATCCTTGAGTGTAGCCTTTTAACTGAATCCACATTTTTTTGGATTTGGTCGAGGGGCCACACCTGGGCATCTGCAGGGTCGCGTGAGGCCTTGAAGCCACAGGTTCCCCACTGGACTCCGGGTCACCTTGGCCAGGTTTCTAAACGTCACTTTGCCTCATTTGTAAAATGGGTTAATAGTGTCGGTGGAGATTAAATGAGATAAGGCATATAAAGTGCTTATCTTGGGTCAGAGCATAGCCTAAGTGTTCAATAAGTATCAACTATAATAATAATAATATTTGGCATCTATAACTTGGACAGCAACGTAGTTGTGTCTACTACAATGGAGAAATGCTCCTTCTCACCAGCTGGACAGGTAGCTGTCTGCTGTAGCTTCTCTGGCATCTACCCGTAGCCTCTCCGGAGACCAAACCAAAGTCGTAGCCAGGAACTGGCTAGGGTGGGAGGGTGAGGAGTGGGTGTGGAAGGGTGGAATGGGAGAGTGGCTTTACAGTCTACGCTGGTGAGTGAGAAAGGACTGAGGAAGAGAGGAAGGAAGCATGCTGGGATGTATCCTTCTTATAGCCTGGGCAGCAGAGTGAGACTCTGTAAAAAAAAAAAAAAAAAAAAAACTCCCCCACCTGGCCACCTGGCATCTCAGGTCATAGCACTGGTGTCAGTGGGCTCTCCAGAAGGCGAGTCTCGGCGGTGCCTGGCTGTCACCTGCATCCTCATTCTTACAGACTTCATAGCTCTTAAGCCTGGGCTAACGTCCTCCAAACCAAGCTCTGATAACGGGCACTGCCGCTCAGACATACGCTCTTCACGTAGCACTCGCCCTGGCCTGGGTGCCAACGAAGAGGCAACGCAGAGATCAATGTCAACGCCTCTGAGGGGGGACACGTGAGACTGAATTGCAAACGCACACTAACACGGTCGTGACTTTGCATTGAGACTGGCCAAAAGCATGAGCAAACAAAAGACCTGTTTGATGTAGGGGAAAAAAAATGTTATTCAAAGGTCAAAGTTTCCCAAAGAGAGTGCTCTCTGCCTCTGCCCAGTATTGGAAAGCTATAAATCAATAAAAAGGCCGCATCCAGTTTAAGTTATCGTTTCTTCCCCTGACAGCATTTCACGTGGGTCGCTATTCAGGAGAGAAGAAGGCCTGGGGGGGCGTTTGAAAGCTGGGCGACCGTTGCTGACGCGTTCCCCACTTGTGTCTTGCAGCCTACTTCTGCTTCCTCCTGACCGCTCTGGGCGTGACCGCCGGTGCCCATCGCTTGTGGAGCCACCGGTCCTACAAGGCCAAGCTGCCGCTGAGGATATTTCTGGCTGTCGCCAACTCCATGGCTTTCCAGGTGGGGATGGAGGGTCTTCTCTGCCTTGGGGACCCAGTGCAGATGGCAGTGTGGGAAGGGAAGGAGGGACAGACACCCCTCCAACCCCGTCATAGGCTCAGTGCTCAGGCCCTAAGAGCTCCTGATCTGTCCCAACTTTTTATCTCCTTGTAGCTTTTAGATACAGTGAAATGTCCCCTGGGGGGTTGTGTACACCCCCCCCAAGGCATTCTGAACTGCTGAGGGTGAAAGGAGGGTTGTCCATGCTGTAAACAGACCCCCAAACCCTCCACATCTGTCCAGCTCCGACCAGCAGCCAAGATCTGTGATGAGCATGCCATGTGCATATCGCATTTGATCCTCACAGAAACCCCACGAGCTAAATGTTCTGTGCACCCCCATTTTGCAGAGGAGGAAAACAAGGCTTAGTGAGGTTAAAGAACTTGCCCAAATCATGTGGCTAAAAAATAGCAAATGCAGAATAGGCAAATGCAGTTCAGTCTGACTCTGAAGCCATTGCTCCTGCAAGACACTCCTGAGGTCGTCCTCCAAGGTCCTGGTGGGAAGACTATTTCTTCTGAAGCCGGAAGGCTCAGGGATTTTACTCTGATGGTTGCTAGCTAAAAATCACTTCCTCACCTCCAGTACGGTCACCTGTAAAGATAAGAATAAAACTTCATTCCCCAGGGTTGAATGGGGGAGCTATAAAATTTCGAAATCACCGAAAATTGCGGGGAGCTATAAAAATGTAAGAGACCGTCATCACTGCTCTGGGATTGGGCCACAGGCTTTAGGTCTATTCCAGTTCTAGAACATTCCCCACCACCCGGGCACTTTCTGAGCTGCTGGAATTTGGTTTGGTCGTGGGTGTCTATTTTTCCAATTCCTCCTCGGATCCAGGCAGCGTGGGTGGAAACAAGTCGTTTTCAAAATTTCTGCCCATGGATGAGTGCAGACGATTTCACCCACTGGGAAGGAATGGTGATTCCTAAAACTGCCTTAAAGTTCAGGGAAACCACCCCTGCCACAAGGATGAAAGGGATAAGAGAAAAAAAAAAGATTAGAGTTTAGGGAAACAGGTGATCTGGGAGACACACAGCTCGTGAGGCCACCTCTGCAATGGGTCTCGCGTCCGTACAAGACAGCCTGACCCTGAGTGTTCATCTAAGCGCTCTTGTAACTGACAATTCATTTCCCTCTTTTAGGGTTCTCTCTTGCAGTTTGAGCTTTCACAGAGCAAATAGGACATGACACAATAGATCAGTTAGGGAGCACAACTGGCGGTGTGGACATACACTGCGTACAATTCAAGCACAGGCAGGAATCAGTACCAGGGAAGACGCGGTTATACACAAAGGAGGATTTGGCAGCTTCCTGGTTCCATGTTCTTTTGTTCACCATTGGCTGTGTGGACCACACTGCACTTTATTTTGACTTCAACCGTCTTAATTCAGTGCCGTCCTTTGTTTATCTTCACTTAGAAAATCATCGACTGGGGTCTTAGATGGCATTCAGCACCTAACTTGATAATTTTCATTTATTCTGTCCAAGCAATTTATTATTTTTAGCCTCCAATGACACACTCCTGTAGTTATCAAACACCTCTATTATTGGGATTTTTTTTCACAAGATAAATAACTTGTAACTAAGAGCCTAAAACTCTGATTTTTCTTTTCCCAGTGAAACTGTTTATAACTCAGTTTTCCCAGTGGGAATTTCAGTGCTTCATGGGCCTGGGGTTTTATAATAACATCACTTAGACTTAGGTGAAAGGTATCTTTAAAATCATTCTAGGGCCAGTTTCCCATGACATGCATGGCCGTGTCAATGGGAAAGAACACAGTTGGTCTAGACCCTTTACCTGCAGGAGGAGAATAACCTGGGAAAGTGAAAACATAGGCTGGGATTGGCCAGTGCAGACTTGATGGAGTCATTGATTTAGTTTCCCTTTGACCCCTGGGTTTTTAAAGATAGTTTCAAAGGTTCTCCCAATCCTTTTCTCCACCAGAATGGTCATGCCTTTGGCCAACATGGAGAAGTCTTGCCGCAGTTATCTCTGTTTGACAATCAGCAGGGCTTTAGCTAGATGCTGCAAACAAGATCCTGATCATTAAGAAAAATTTTCTTTTTTTTTTTTTTTTTTGAGACAGAGTCTTACTCTGTTGCCTGGGCTAGAGTGCCGTGGCGTCATCATAGCTCTCAGCAACCTCAAACTCCTGGGCTCAAGTGATCCTCCTGCCTCAGCCTCCTGATTAGCTGGGACTACAGGTGTATGCTACCACACCTGGCTAATTTTTCTATTTTTAGTAGAGACAAGGTCTTGCTCTTGCTCAAGCTAGTCTCAAACTCCTGACTTCAAGCAACACCACACATCGGCCTCCCAGAGTGCTAGGATTACAGGCGTGAGCCACTGTACCCAGCCAAGAAAAAAATCTTCTTAAAATTGGGACTTAAGCATTTTAAACTTCCTTTTCTCTTTCTTCTGTAGATGATGTGTGTTGTGGGGCAGGGGCAATAGTGGGAAAGGTGGAGGTACTTTTAGTCTAAAAAGAGGATGATGGGGCAGGAATGCCAGACAAAGAGCTATCAAATCCTCCGTCCCCTCCGCACCCTTACACTCAGCAAAGCCCTCCTGAGTTTCTCTCTGGTCTACCCTCCTTCCTTACCAGCAGGGCGCGCAAATCAACACAGACTGCTTGCCCTGCAAGCCTTCCTGGTGTGATTTTGGAGGGTGATTTGCACATCATGCCTTACAGTGTCTTTTTCTACACCATTTCGCCCTCTTGGGTGCTTTTGGAAGTCAAGTGGGAAGAGCAGATAGCTTGGTTGTCTCTGAGCAATGATGGTTTACTGAGTCATCAAAGCATTTCATCGTATACATGCTGCTCCGTAACCCCGTCAGTCGTGCGGGATACTCCAACAGAGGGAGGGGTGTGGGTGGGAGAGAGAGAGGTTGAGAGCGAGAGAAAACTAGGGAACTCACCGGGGCTGCTGTGCGAGGCATGGTGCTTTCTTTCTGCACTTCCCTGGCAGGATTAACTACACTTCCTATCAATAAAAATGCACCTTTTAGGATAGAAAATAAAATTGCCCCTCCTGTAAGAAGCCTCTCTTCCTTCTTTGTCGGGGATCTAGGTCAGTGAAAGTAGGAAAGATGAGAGAAATCACCTAAGGAAACGAACCTTCAGGGATGAAAATATGACAGGTGGAGAAAAGAGCAATTTTATGGACGGACGTACCAGCCAATACCGTAGCCTCTCTCCCGCAGCACAAAATACAGCGCAGGCTTTATTTAATGTGGACATTACCTGCTTTGCAAAGTAGATGCATTTCTAACCATTTCAAGGCAATTAAATTTTTGTAAAAAACAGCAACAAAAAAATACTTCAAAAGAACACTTTAAAGAGTTTTGATTTAAAGAAATACTTGGTAGAGGAGAGAATCTTTGTAAACAAATAACTACCAGATTTTATATGTGAATTTAGTTCCGTATCTATGTTGGAAGAAAGACACACTTGTCCAAGATGAATTCCACGTGCAGTCCGGTCCATCTGGAATCTATCTGGAAACATATTTTCAAGCTGTCTATGTTGCATTCTGTCTTCTTGTCATGAAGATCTTTGGAAGTGCTGGGGACAGCAAACCTCTGAAGCCACCCAATCTCTTTTTCTCCCAGAACCGCAGAAAGTTAGAACCGGGGAACCTGAGAACCCGTGAGTTTAATCCCTTTTCCAACAACTGAAGAAATGAAGGCCCAAATGTCTGGTCTTATTTTTGTTTATTTTCCCAAAAATGTTTCCGAGTGTCAAAGGAAACCATTGCCACGCGATTCCTCGACGGGCTGTGTCTCCCTGTACCTGTCACCAGCCACCTGGGCTGAGATAGCACACTGTCATCTCGTGTTCTTGGTTCCTTCGCCATCCCGCCAGACACTCTGACGTCGCTGCTTTCTAGGTTCCCAACCCACTGATTATTTTGCATTTCGGGTGATTTCTTCCCCAGCTGCCTTCATTTGCATGTTTCCTAAATCTCATCTCATTGTGATCATTTCTATTCATACCTCTAACCTCTTTCGATCTCCGTCTGTGTCACTTCTCTGTCCTCAGCGATGTCTGCGGCGCCAGCTAATTTAGTACCAGCCAGAAATGCTATTAACAAAATGTGTCAGTCTTGCTCCCAGCTGTTAATGACGACGTTAAATAAAACTAGATCTTCGCAGACACAGTGGGGCCCTTCCATTAGCGGCCTCTTCTCTCCCCGTCATTAGATTGTGAACTGTTTTTCATCATTGGTCCTTGTTTATCGAAGTCCAGACGTTTCCATCACCCCGTCCCAGTTCCTACTCACCCCAACCAGAGCTCTTGTCACAAACCGAACAGTCAGTAAGTATTTGTCAGATTAAAGGATAAAGTGGAAAAGATACGAATGATGAGGCTGGTTGAAGTGCTTTGATTTTTAAGAAGAAGAAAAAGTTTAAATTTTATGGGAAAAGTAATACGGAGAGGTCGTCCAATAATAAGCGAGAGAAGGGTTGGTATTTGGGGCGTATGAATGTGAGGAATTCATAGTATGCCAGCTGTGTCGAGGCTGGGGGCTGTTAGAAGGTGATTCCAGAATCCAGGTAAATTGACGAAAGCCTGGACGAGGGTGGTAGCGTAGAAATGAAACAGAAGGCGGGAAATCTGAGATTTTAAAGAAGGGTGCCCTTGAGATTTTTGTTTTTAGTTTTAACTCATGTTTTGAAATAATTTCTTCTCGAAACTTTTATTTTGAGACATACAGAAAAGTTGCAAAACACAATGAACTGCTCTGCTGTACAGCCTTCACCTAGACTCACGGAGTGGGAGTGTATCGCCTCATTTGCTTTATCATTCTTTCTCTCTCCCTGTGTGTACGTGTACGCATTCTTCCGTGTTATTTTTTTCCGCATCGTCTGAGAGTAAGTTACAAACATCAGGCCCCTTTATTCCTAAATACATCAGCGTGTCTTTCCTAGTAACAAGGACTGTCACACAGACACAGTACGCATACCAGAGTTAGGAATTTAATGTTGATACAATGCTATATCCAGGATTCTAGTCCAGGATCTAATTCAGGATCGTGTACTATAATGAGTTCTAATGTCTCATTAGACTCCTTTCCTCTGGAATAGTTCCTTGGAATTTTGGGGGGTTTTTTTGTGTGTGTGATTCTGATATTTTTGAAATGTGCCATCCAGTTATCTTATAGAATGTCCCTCAGTTTGGGTTTGTTCATGTTTCCTTATAATTAAACTCAAACTCTCCACTTTTGGCGGGAATACTACATTAGTGATCTTGCGTCCCCAGAATGAAACATGAGGCACATGATATCACCTTGCCATATTATTACTGGCGTGAACTTTGCTTGCTTGGTCAAAGTGGCGTCTACCAGGTTTCTCCTGATTTTTGGTCGATAGTTTTCTTTTGTAATTATTGAATAATTTATGCAGAGATATTATGAGCCTATCTCAATATTTTATCTTTATCAAATTTTTTTTTTTTTTTTTTTTGAGACAGAGTCTCACTCTGTTGCCTGGGCTAGAGTACGTGCCGTGGCATCAGCCTAGCTCACAGCAACCTCAAACTCCTGGGCTCAGGCCATCCTTCTGCCTCAGCCTCCCGAGTAGCTGGGACTACAGGCATGCGCCATTATGCCCGGCTAATTGTTCCTATATATTTTAGTCGGCCAATTAATTTCTCTCTATTTATAGTAGAGATGGGGTCTCGCTCTTGCGCAGGCTGGTTTCAAACTCCTGACCTTGAGCGATCCGCCCTCCTTGGCCTCCCAGAGTGCTAGGATTACAGGCGTGAGCCACCGCGCCTGGCCTCTTTATCAAATTTTTATCCAATAATTTCAGCATACATTGGTGATTCCTGCCTGAATCAGTCATTTCCAGGACAGCTGCAAAATGATGATTTGTAACTCTGTTATTTCTTCTACATTTGTTGGTTGGCATTTTACTGTAAGGAAGAGTGTTTATTTCTTCCTATTTATTTAGTAGAGGCCCGTGGATTACTTTTATTAAGTGGATTATAATCCATTACTGCCATCATTCATTTTAATGCCCAGATCACCCAGCGTGTTCAGTGGGAGGCACACGGGCTCCTCTGTCCTTGTGAGATGCCCACCACTTTTTAAGCACTTCCTTTCCAGCACAAGAAAATACACCAAGCTCCTCGTGTGCTTTTCCTGCCTGTGTCCTGGCACAAGCCACTGCTCTAGAGTCCTGATTCCTTTTGGTGGGGAATGGTATTTAGCAACCAAGATCTGAGCACTCACCATGTTCATTGCTACTGGGCTATCATTGTTTTCTAGACCTTTTCTCCCCACGAGGGGTGAAAAAAAGTCTCTTTCAAGGAGTGAAAGAGATCTAGCTCGGGAGACTAGAATAATGCTCACATCACTCACCAAAAAACCCCCTAAAACCCAAATTGAAAAAAAGATTCACAGAAGGCCAACTTGTCTACCAAGAGGACCATGTGGGCCATTTGTAAAATGCACATTAAAAATGTGGTTTTAAAAAGCAAAAACATCTTACTCAAATCCATTCTCATCGTAAGAGATTGAAACAAAAGAGTAATGAAAGATGAAACACACTTTTCCTTTTTTGCGATCTTTGTTTTGTCAGCAAACAGTTTTGAAGCCGTGGAAGTCGGCTTTGCAGCATTCGCCCAGCTTCTAAAATCTACGCGGGCTGAGTGCCCCGTGAAGGCAGGGCAGCAAGCGGCAACTTGTCCTCCCAAAGCTACAGTTTGCCAGGTGGTGCAGACTGCTGCCAGACCCCTCCTGGGGACTTTCTGGGCTGTTCTTATGGATCGTCAGCGTTGTCTGGAGGGAAATCAGCGCCGACCCAGTGTCAACAATGGGGAAAGCACCCAGCGTGCTTCACTGTTTGAATGGTAGTGTTGTTTTCCAAACTCACTGGAGGAGATTAAGTTCAGACCGCAGAGACAGAGATAAAGTCTGTTCCTAATGAGCCGTGCAGTCACTAAGGAGTGGAGCCACCAGTGTCTCTCCCTGTTTGACCTCCTCGATAGAAGGACTCCTTTCCCAAAAAGGCTGCCAATCACCCGCCACGCGCGCACAAACATTTTCCACTTGAAAACCTGCCTGTTCAAGCTGACATGTTGACACATTGGTCCCAGTTTCTTTTTCTCTCCTGTCTGGAAACAAAGCTGTGTTATGAATGCCAGTGGAATCCCCTTGGGCTGGGTTTTGAGACCCGCTGGTAAGCTTTCTCTTCTGGAACTTAAAGCAGCCACAAAATTGAATTAGAGGACAGAGCCGCTGTGTTGGTGTCTGGGCAGGAGCAAACATCTGTCTCTAGCCAGACCAGGGGAAAACCAAGCAGCAGTCCTAGTTTCACATCTGTGGAGTGGGAGACGCCAGCTGCTGTTTCCACGTGGCCTTCGTCTTGCACACCAGCGGGAATTCCGTAGGCCTTATAAGACAGTTTCCCCTAAGGCCATTTAGATGACTAGATTCAAGAATTTACTGTGAGCGTAAAAGGAAGTTGGGGGAAAGTGGTTCTGAAGAGCAGGTTGCTTCGTAACCGGCTTCAGTGGAGCTCCTGAGGTTAATTGCCTTTGCTCAAACCCCAGAGAACACGCAGAGGCCCCGCTTACGGAGAGAAACCACCTCATGACCAATTTCAACTTCTGCAGTCTCAGCGGGGACCCCGTTCGGGGACATCATCAATGGCGGAGAGGGAAGCCATACAGTGCAAGATACGGGATGGGCTCAGACGAGGGCTCCGCCCCGCCAGTGAAAGCGTGGCTGGTTGATTAGCGCTGACGGGGACAGCGGCGGAAGGAAGGTGACGTAAAGGCATATTAACTGCCCGAATCTCACCGCTTCACGGAGTGTTTTTCCTAAGTTAGGGCTGACGGAGGAAGCTTCCAGGATCTCCCTCTCCTTCTGCCCTATCGTGGACTCACATCTTGTCCTCTGAGCCGCTTTTCCACCGCACTCAGCTTCACAGTTAAAAACAAAACAGTAACAAAGGATAAAAAAAAAACATCTTAAAGGTATTTTTGGCTTCGTTGTGTGTTTGATCATTTGGAAGGTAGCCCAGTCCTTACTTCACGCCACCATTGCGTCAGATGGCTTCTGTCAGGAAGGGGTCCAGGTGAGAGGAACAGAAATAAATCATCTCTGTTCCAGCTTGTCCTCATCGTGGTGCCTTTTTGTTGTTGTTGCAGCATGCTTGATTTTGTGAGAATAACATGTCTCGCTCTTTGGAACTCTCCAGTTGAGGGTTTCCATAAAATTGTATGGTGTTGACTTAAAGAGCCGATATAACCTTTTAACAAGAAAAACAGTAGTTTTCTATAAAAGGCTGTGCCCCTCCATTTGGAGACTAAGGGAACTATCTTTTTGAGAGGAGTAAGAACCGAGAACGGAAGGGTCTCCACCTTCGTTCCGTTACTGGTTTTGACCTGCTAGATGAACCTGAGCACATGTCTTCCAAGTCTTCATTTTGCCATGTGTGAATGGGAACAGAGTGTTCTTTCTTTCTATGCCGTGTTCAGATACACACTGCAGTAAAAGCAAGAAACCAATGCAAAAGGAATAAATTATTTCTTGGACTGTAATAGTATTGATTGACATTTGAAATTCCTTCCCAGCCCCAAATTCTGTGATTATAAATAATAAAATGCTTTCACTCTTTCCAACAAGTACTTTTAAATACCCTGGCAAATCTAAAGACCTCTTTCACACTAGAGTAAGACAGGCTATAATTTTTGCCTTACTCAGACTGCCCCAGGCACTGCTTTTCTCTCTTCATATTTAAAACTGAGCATGTATTTCTTAACGATTTTCTACCTGTTCTCTCTCTGTCCCGTTACCCAAGGGTTAAGCAAAATTTTTAAAATTTCAACAGTGCTACGAGATAAACAAGGCAATATAGCCTTCTAGCAGTATTGGGAGAGCCAGAGAAACCAAAAACTCAATCAGCCTCCTTTGGATTAAAAGAACTGTTAGAACTTTGAGGAAAAAAAAAAAACAATTCCTTCCTTTCTCATCAGCAGAATGAAGCCAATATCTATGAAATGGCAGATTCCTAGTGAGAACATCACCAAGTATTGAGTATTACGGACTGAGACATTATTACCATTGTCATGTTAATAAAAAAGAAAAGGCTTATGGCCTACTTTTTAAATTTATTTTTATTTTCAGATTAATTTTCCTATCAAAATCCCGCCTCTCCACTTGGTGGAGGTTGCCAATACACCTAAGGAGCCAAAGTGGCCTCCCCTCTGTTCCTGTCACACTCCGTTAGAGTGGTCCTAAAATGATGTCATTTGTGCCTTGGGATTTTGCAGAGATTTTGGGGAAGCAGCTCTTTGGGGTTTTTAGCTCTGGCTTCCTGCAGTCTGTAAGAGTTGGGCATGAAGACCATCACAGTGCAGGAGGGAGGCAGAGGGATCATCTGGGTGAAGAACCAGCATCCTTTCATGCTCAGGGGTGCCCCTCGCCTCTGACAGCTGAGATTGCTCTTTTCATGACATAACTGATCTCCTAGGAGGCTTCAGTAGCCCCCACTAGAGCTTTCCCTTTTTTCTTTTTTTGGGACAGAGTCTCACTCTGTTGCCCAGGCTAGAGTGCCGTGGTGTCAGCCTCGCTCACAGCAACCTCAAACTCCTGGGCTCAAGCGATCCTCCTGCCTCAGCCTCTCGAGTAGCTGGGACTACAGGCATGCGCCACCGTGCCCGGCTAATTTTTTCTATTTTTAGTTGTTTGGCTAATTTCTTCCTATTTTTTTAGTAGAGACAGGGTCTCGCTCTTGCTCAGGCTGGTCTCGAACTCCTGAGCTCAAATGATCCTCCCGCCTCAGCCTCCCAGAGTGTTGGGATTACAGGCGTGAGCCACCGCGCCCGGCCAGAGCCTGCTTTCAGGAGTCCCTATTAGTTCGCCCAACAAGCCTGAGCCTCGTGCCGTGGACACGTCCCAGCCAGAAGCTGGGACCTCTGCTCAGTGAGGATTTACTCCGGTTCTGATAAAAACTGCCCCAGACCCCCCTCGGGGGCTGCACCTGAGGCCGAGAGGTTGGGGCTGGTGTGAGCAGTGAGGACCGGTGGTGCAGGGCGCCGGGCGGCCGTGCCTTCACTCCCACTCTCATTGTCCCCGCAGAACGACATCTTCGAGTGGTCCAGGGACCACCGGGTCCACCACAAGTACTCGGAGACGGACGCTGACCCCCACAACGCCCGGCGCGGCTTCTTCTTCTCCCACATCGGGTGGCTGTTCGTCCGCAAGCACCGGGATGTCATTGAGAAGGGGAGGAAGCTCGACGTCACTGACCTGCTCGCTGATCCCGTGGTCCGGTTCCAGAGGAAGTAAGTGGGCAGAGGTGACAGGGACAGAGAGAGAGAGAGGTGTCCCTCTGGGGCCGGGACGGAGGCTGAGAGCGCAGAGGTGCAGTTACACCTCCGACAGTCGTCCTCACGCATTTGCCCTACGATCTGGTCTTACCTTTTGGGTTTATCTGTCTGTTGACTCCCTCTTGCTCATCAAGTTTCACCATCAGCACATTTGTCTTGAGTTTTTTTTTTTGAGACAGTGTCTCACTCTGTTGCCCAGGCTAGAGTGAGTGCCGTGGCTTCAGCCTAGCTCACAGCGACCTCCAACTCCTGGGCCCAAACGATCCTTCTGCCTCAGCCTCCCGAGTAGCTGGGACTACAGGCATGTGCCACCACGCCCGGCTAATTTTTTTTCCTATATATATTTAGTTGGCCAATTAATTTCTTTCTATTTTTTAGTAGAGACGGGGGCCTCGCTCTTGCTCAGGCTGGTTTCGAACTCCTGACCTTGAGCAATCCACCCGCCTCGGCCTCCCAGAGTGCCAGGATTACAGGCGTGAGCCACCGTGCCCGGTCTATTCTGGAATTCTCTTGTCGGGAAGCCTTCTCCCTACCCCACCCCACCCCACCCCCACCCCCACCAAGGAAATGTCACACACCGGTAGGGTTTTCCATGCAGGGACAGTGACGCCGCATAACAGAGAGCCTCAAAGCAGCTGCATGCCCTGATGGTGTCGGCCACGGACGTTCCCTCAGCCAGCATTTGCAGGGCCAAACTACCTGCCACCAGCGCGTGAGCAAAGATTGGTGTAACTGTGCTGAATCTGTGCACACGCGCTGGTCTGGGTCCGAGGGGCTGGCCGCAATGAGAGCTTGTTGCCCCTGAGGCAATGGATTCTGTGCCAAGAGGGACAACTTAGGGACCACGCCATGGTCAGAGCCTTGAGATGACACGGTGGGTAAGAGGTTACTGGAGACCATCTCCAGTGACAGGTAGGAGAACCTGCCTGCACAGAATCTCCTGTTCAGGCTCAACATGGAGATGGAGGCTCAGCCTTTGTCCAGCTGAGGAACCCTTGCGCAAAAGCAAGCCTGACTTAGAATGTGCTTGTTCTTCTTTCACGCTGGGGGTGCGTAGAGCATCATGAGCAAGTGGCAGGCCATCGGGACAGACTGCCCCCCAGCAAACTCCGGGGCTCCCCCGCTTACTAGCCAGTGAATTAGCCCCACTCAGTCTCGGTTTCGCCGGTCAATGGGAGTAGCGGTAATACCTATTTCCTGCAGCTTTTATGCAGATGCCATAAGAAAGTGTATGGAAAATGCCTGGCACGTGGCAAGGGCTAAGAGAATGTCCGTGGTTGTTATTGTCATTGCTCAGGTGGCTGCTAGTGTGGAGGTTCCGTGTGTCTCCATCGCTGCTTCTCTTGGTCTCACTGCAGAGCTTTCTCTGTGCATCGCAGGACAGCTCTTGCAGGTGGACGCAATCGGTGTCAATAGCTGAAAGTTTTAAACCGGAAAATGACAAGACATTTTCAGTTGACAATTCAACAATTGATTCATTTTGGTTTTTACTATGAGAGTGAAATAGGGAAGGCCATTAGAGAAGACACAGAAGAATTCAGAGAAGTAAAAAGAAAATCCCCAGTCCTAATGTGTAAAGACTACTAATGTTCTGTAGTACCTCCTATTTTTATGCATTATTTGATATATTTTGCACGATGGCCCTCATACTGCATACGTGATTTTATGTCTCGTCGTAACTTCAAATTGTCTTGCAGGCACCTTGTCAGAGGCTGTAGAAGAGGCCATCAGTGGAGCGTGTCATAGTTTATTTAACCGTCATGCCATGGCTGGATACATATGTCATTTCCAATTCTGTGATATAAATGATGTCGCTACACAATTAGTAACGCTTTGGTTCGATCAGGCCTTAGATTAATTTGAAGCACTCAGACGAGAAGGCGAAGGATCTTCTGTTTTATTAATGAGAACTGAGCCGGGTATAATGAATATAGTCTGGGTCTCTCGGACCATAAAAATGGAAAACGTTTTTTTCATCTTTTCCCATAAAAAAAAAATGTTATAATCTGATTCATTCTGTGTGTACTGGCAGTACATGTGTCCAAAGACTATTTCTAAACGCAGGCAGAAGAACAAAGACTATTTCAGCGAGTTCCCTGAATAGTCATCCAAGAACACTTTCCTCCACCGGCCCAGTGACTACAGGGAGCTGGGCTTTCAGAAACCATCCATGCCTGTCATCGTGTCCTGTGTATCATCGAGCGCCTGGCCTTACAAGTGGCCTGGTCCTCCCAGAACGTGCAGGCTCTGAGCTCTAGCTGCAGTCCCTCCTCACCTGGGCTGACTGGAGCATGATGAAGGCTGAGGCCTGGGGAGTTTGCCTATCAAAGGCATGCCCCCGGGTGTGCCCTCTGCCAGCTCTAAGAATTGCCCAGCCAGCCCAGGAAAGGGCAGTCTTTCCTCAGCCAGAAAAGTGTTTAAGATGTCAAAACATCCTAATACACAGAAAATATTATGTATATAAAATACACTCTAAGTGGAAAGCAATAAACAAAATGTAGATAGAAAGTTGGGGCTAGGAGCACCTGTGGGTCAGCTTATTTGCTGGGTGTTCTTGCCGTTTGAAAGGGGCTGCTAACCATTCTGGAATGTCTGGGTGAGCACACGTGTCCTTTGATAATTCCTCAGCCTGGAGCACGTGGAGGTCCCTAGTCCGAAATAAGGCTTAGCATCACGGAATTAGATGAAGCAAGCTCCCAAGACGCACAGAAGCGGTGCAACAGTTCAGGTGTTCTCATGCTCAAGGAGGGAGCTTCACCCGTCCTACCAGTAAGGCAGCTGGAGCAGACATGGTCCTCACAGGAAGGGAGTCACCCCACGTGGGGGCGTCGGCTGGAGGGGTGGATCACACTGTTAGCGGCACCATGGCATCAGGTCCCAGTCCTGGCTACCCTGGGCTGGGTGGAACTTCCCGTGCCACAGGGAAGGGTGCCCTGCTGTGTCTGGGTCCTAGCGCTGCATCATTTCAGTGGCTCCCCTCCACTGTGTGGTCTTCTGAGGGCAGCAGTCCCCATTCCGGTTGGTGGGAGGTGATCTGGATTTTCAGCTGACTCCACTGCACTCCCCGGGTGTGATGTTTGTGCAAACAGATCAGCCAAGTGTCACCTGGAGAGTTTCCTCAAACAGGTGCCGGTGATAGAGACTGAGGCTTCAGGAACTCCCCCTCCCGTCCAAGCAGTACCCTGACACGGGCGCCGCAGCTGTGCTGAACCGTCGTGGCGACAACTCGCCAAAGAAATACTCGGCGGTCAGGCGCAATCCGCTTTCCACTGTTGACGGTCTGATGAGAGAGGGAAGGGAGGAACACTAAGCTACACTTCCAGACTTTTCCCTTAGAAGGTAATTTTACCACGACGGTCACAAACAGGTAGCTGACTGGACAACCTCACAGGTGGCTGTGCCGGGCGCCTGGCACAAGAGGGGAAGGGAGAGAGGCAACGGTGTGGTGAGACACTCAAACGCCTACTTATGTGTTTGGGATTGGGGAGAGACCTGGGGAGGCAGGGGATTTTAAGCACACTCCCTCCATGACTTCCTCGCCCCTCAATTCCCCTTGGTCTGATGACTGCCTGTGTCACCTGGGTGCTTGACTTGGTCCTGCAGCAGCGAAACCAGACGTGGTCCCAAGGTGAGCGTCACTCCGCCGTGCTATCGGCAGAGTCCAGCTCTCTGGTCTCCTTTTTGCTGACTCACAGCTTAATACGGATGCCATGAGGCATCTGGCATTTCCTCAGGTTGATCCAGCTTCTTTCTCTTTTCTGCGTGTGTCCCTGCCTCCTTCGGCAACTGTGTTTTGAGCACCCACTGTATCCCAGGCACGGGTCAAGGTGCTGAGGATGGAATAGTGAGGATAAGAACCAGATTCTGGAGGGTGCTTGCCTCTCTCTTTCTAGAGCTGCCCAGTTTGGGTCCGGGAACGCGGGGGGGAGGAGGAAGCTCGACCTGCCTCTGCTGCTGCCTGGCTAGGCTCTTCCCAGACGCCTCTGCCCCTCCCCATCCAGTCTCTGCTGCCCCATCAGTCTGCTTTGGGTCCACTCCCTCTTGTCTGTTTCCCTCTTTCTCTCCCTGCAGTCTTTGTCTTTTCACCTGCCAGAGGGCTTTGTTCCCGTTTTTGTGCCCTTCTCTGCACGGAGACGTTGCCCCTCACCTGCGCACCGTGTTCTCCATGCCGTGATGTTCGTCCTCTCCCAGTTTTATAAGAAAACAAAAGCTACTTTGCTGTTGCTCAGCCATACTCTTTTTGTTTGTTTGTTTTTGTTTTTGGCTGGGAGATGAGAGTTTTTGGTCCCCCTCACTTCATCATCTTGCTTTGATTTTTTCTTTTCAAACATTCCTTATGAATGTAAATATTTCTTCTCCCTGAATCTTATCTTCCACGTTTAAGGCCCAGTCTATGTTTGATTAACAGCCTGCACCCTGGAGTCTCAATTCTCTGCCCTATCTCAAGCCATCCTGGCTCTGTAAAAATTTTGAGAATGAAATAATTTTTTTCTCTGAATAATTTTCCCTGTGTCCAGGTGTAGTTGTTAAAAAATTAAAATTCGGACTCTTTTAGGTTTAAGGACTTGATAAAATCCATTAAAGAGGATGGAAAGAGAGCAGGGCCAGGCCTAGAAGCTTTCTGCACGTGACTCTGGAGAGCCCAAGACCATGAGTCCCTTAGTTGTCTTCGGTCTTTGCCCCTCCAAACACAGCCCACTCATCTGACCTCCCAGGCACCCACTTCGCAGTAAAAATTCAGCCATCCTGGGTCTCAGTGACTGGAAAGTGGCTGTTGATGGGTTAATAGTAAAATAATTATCGATAAGGGAACCAGCACTTACGTACGGCTGTAAGTCTCCAAAGCACACTCACACACAGGATGTCATTTGCAAGGCAGAATAGCAGGATGGTATCTGAAGAGATTCTGCCTGGTTTGGAATTTCGTTCCCACCAGTTACTAGTCTTGTGACTTGCTACATCATCTTTCTGTTGCTCAGTTTCCCCACCTGTGAAATGGGTATACTAATGGTTGCTTCACAGAGAGTCTTTGTTAGAATTAAGTGAGTCAGTACATGCAAAGGTCTCGGAATAGTCCTGGCACGTAGTAAGCACACAGTATACATCAGCTAGTCGTGTTTGACCCTCTCCATGGCCCCACGCTGGGTGCCTCTTGTGCTGACTCATAGTCTCAGCCCAGCGCTTCATCCGGCGTCCAGCCATTTCTGCAGCCACCTGCGGGCACCTTGCTCAGCTGTGCGGCTTATTTCTTACTTCCTGCCTTGGGCTTCTTTGCTGCTTTCACCCAAGATGCCTGAGGACCCCACTCAGCTGTCCTGACCCGAGCAAACCCAGAAGTGTCAGGGAGCTGATATCCCGTGCAGCGTCCCTTCAAAGGGGAACTGGAGCCAATAGAAAAATAGAAGCTTCTCTCCTTCTCTGAGAGAGTAATTCTGCGGTATATTCTGTCCCATCAAAATCCAAGTCTCGCTGCAGTGGCCAGGCCAGCAACGCACCCGGGCTGGGCTCTCCCTCCTTCCCTGTTTCCTACTTCCTAAGTGCCCACGCCTGTTTGTGGAGCTCACTTCCCAGAGTACACTGACCAGACACAACCCTTGCCTCAGGCTCTGCTTTTTTAGGGACCGTGTACCTGTGCACGGGAGAGTGAAAGAATGGAAAGAGGCGTGTTCCACATCCACAGTCAGATCTGGACTCAAGTCAAAGTCTTTCATCTACCAAGTTTCAGGCCCTCACACTGGGCCACCTCCTGGTTGACACTCATGCATCTTAACAGAGGCCTTCCCGAAGCTTTATTAGGCTACGGGAGCCTAGGTAGGCGCTAGCTATGAATAGGTGGCTGCAGACACTTTCATATCCCGGCCTTTCTCCTCACCTCAAGTGGAGGAAATCCTGCTTGGGGACAAGGAGGTCGACACTGGGCTGAACCTGGGACAGGGACTGCACCTGATTTGTCTTTGTGTCCCCAGCACTTAGCTCATGTATCAGTAACGCTCAGGGCCTGGCATGTAGCAGGTGCTCAGTAAATATTTGCTGGCTGCTCGGGTCCAGAAATCCAACTACAAATGGTTTGCTTTTTAATGATTCCTTTTCACATGGCTATGCCTGTTTCTGTCCTTATTATTTATTTTTTATGCTGCTTTGGAATGTAATCTCTGATGGACAGAGAACGTATATTTTGGTGATGGTGGGGGGGTTATGTATCATTTTACCTAGCTAAGTCGGTAAAAAATCATGTGCCTAAAATAATTCAAGAAATACTAATTATGTCTTGAAATGATTCAAGAAAACCTGACTATCAGGTTGATGGAGGAAAGAAATCTCTGTAAGTGATCTCAAATTGGTGGCTGGTAGGATGCATGTAGCTCTCAGAAACATGGGTTTAGTCAGCACAATGTTGGTTATCTTATATTGGATCCTTCTGCAGTATATGCTGCAGAGCCAGCACTGCCCATACCATCCTCCCTGTCCCTTCTACCTGTCTAGCCCTTGCAGGTACATGGGTCTGTGACCCCCACAGAGAGTGACACAAAGGCTTCTCCTTATAATGCAATCACTGGCACCCTTCCTCCCTGGGTGCTTTCTGACTCTCCCTGCAGCTTGCTCAGCCCGCCCCGTGCCAGCAGCAGGTGACTCTGGTGACACACTGTCCTGCCTTCCAGGTACTACAAGGTCTCCGTGGTGCTCATGTGCTTCGTGCTGCCCACTCTGGTGCCCTGGTACATCTGGGGGGAGAGCCTGTGGAACTCCTACTTCCTGGCGTCCATCCTCCGCTACACCATCTCCCTCAACGTCACCTGGCTGGTCAACAGCGCTGCCCACATGTACGGGAACCGGCCCTACGACAGGCACATCAGCCCCCGGCAGAACCCGCTCGTCACCCTGGGCGCCATTGGTGAGCAGCGGGTGAGGGGGACGGCAGCCCGGATTGTCTCAGCTTCTCGATGGGTTTTGTGGGATCGGTTGAGGGGTGGAGTGGACTGGATTTCAGCTTTGGCCTTAGAGCCCTGGCTCTTGGACGAGTCATCTCTCTGATTGACGATTTTCCCATCTGTGAAATGGGCATTGTAATGCCTGCTTCAGAGGAATACGCAAGCGGCTCGGGACAGTGCCCAGCACGTAGGGGGTGGCTTATAATTGGCAGCTATTTATTATCACCATGGAAACATTCTCTCAAGCTGCCCTGACCTGTCCAGCCTCAGCTGTCCAAACATTAGGCAGACTTTAAGGGAAAAAAGGCCTTTAAACAGAGAGGTGGGAAGAAGTGAGCCTTGGCATCTCATGGGGCCACAGAGTGGCTAAGAGGGGGACCTGTAAGTCCAGTGAGTTTGGTTGGATCCTGGTTCCTCCATTGACTCTCTGGGCAAGTTATCTGGCTCCCTGACATTCTGTGTCCTTCTCTGTAAAGTGGGGATAAGAGCAGCACTTACTGCCAGGGTTCGATGAGAGTTTGCAGCAGCGCTGAGCATGAAATAGACCTTCTGGGGCGCACTTTTACTGCTGGCCACATGGCTTTCAGCAAGTGGCTTGTCCCTTCTGTGTGTTTACGTTCTCATTCTGAAATGGGGATAACGACAGCAGTTCAGAGGCATAAGGATGATGGGAGTTGGTATCTGCCAAAGCACTTGGCACTGCACTTGGCAAACAATAAGTGGTTAATAAATCTTAGCTGTACCTTTGTAGGAGCAACTCAGGCTTCTTGGTAAGCTGAGCCATGAGCACAGAGATCAAACCCAGGAAGGAAAGCTCGTACCATTAAGTAGAAACGGTGTCCGTGTCACTCAGTGATGAGATTCCGCTGCTGCCTCCTTAGCGTCAGCCACCTATGAAGCCCCCAGGGGTCCCAAGGTTCTTGCCGACTTGCACCGACAGCAATGCAAGGTGGGACAGACCCCACATTTGGTTGTATAAGCAGGGAGAAAAGTGCCTTGGGGAAGAGGAGGAGCTGTTTCCCAGTCCTTCATCTTCTAGAAAGAGAGCCACGTCCAGTGTCGATTCTGATGGTAGACAGAAGTAGGCGCAAGACGGACGCCACCATCTTATATAGGGACGGACGGACCAGGAAACTCAAGGAGCATGGGCGTGACCTCAGCCCGAAAGAGCTGGGTATTGGTTTTAAGTCTGCCCAAGTCAACACTGGGCTCCCAGCCAGTTTGCTTCAGAAAGGTCCTCGGAAGGCGCTTGCTACCCCAATTGTGCGGGGAGAGTGGGGAATACGTACGTAGTGCCTGTCTCTCAAAACGGGGAAGAAAGTTCTCTGTACTACATTTCAGTCCAGGATGGTGTGGAGGGCAGGGTAGGGATGACCTAAATCAAAAAGAAAATTGCAGACCGCAAATGGATCCATCTTGATGGACTCCCTCTAGAGCAAAATCCTTCAACAAACGGCCAACAGGAGAACCATGTGGTGGAACCAGGAGCCACTTAAGAAGGAAGAAAAGAGCCTGGCAGTTCCTCAAGTTAAAAATAGCTACGATACGAACCAGCAACTCCAATACTAGATGCACACCCAAGTGGGATGAAAACGTATGTCCACACAAAGGCTGGTATGTGAATGTTCGTAGCAACATTATTCATAGCAGCTAGAAGGTGGAGACAACCTGAATGTCCCTCAGTTGGTTGATGGATAAAGACGACGTAGTATATCCTTAAAAAGAAACGCTACTCGGCAATAAAAAGGAATGAAGTTCTGACATTGGCTACAACAGGAATGGAAACCTTACGCACAGTGAAGGAAGCCCGTTACAAAGACTGCATACTGTGCGATTTCATTTACACTAACTGCCCAGAAAACCAGGCTGGGAGGGGTCGGGAGGCAGTTGGAGTGATAGCGAAAGAGCATGGGGCTTCCGGAGGGTCATGAAAACGTTATAAAATCCATTGTGGTGATGGACGCACAACTCTACGGATATACTAAAAAAGCCATTAAATCGTATACTTTAACGGGCTGAATTGTATGGTAAGTGAATTACATCTCAGTGAAACCGTTTTTAAAAATCAAATGCACTAATCATTAGTGAAATGCAAATGAAGACCAGTGAGCTACCACCTCACACCTGTTAGAATGACCATTGTCAAAAAGACAAAAGGTAACAGGTGTTGGAGAGGACGCAGAGAACAGGGAACCCCTCCACACCCTTGGCAGGAACAGAAACTGCTACAGCCATTATGGAAAACAATGTGGAGGTTCACCCTAAAGCTAGAATTAGAACTAGCACGTGATCCAGCAATCCCATTACTGGGTACGTATCCAAAGGAAATGAACTCGTTATGTTGCAGAAGTATCTGCACTCCCGTCTTTACTGCAGTGCTGTTCACAGTAGCCAAGATATGGAATCCACCTACGCGCCCACTGACGGAGGAATGGATACAGGAGACGTGGCATTTAGACACAATGGGATACTAGTCAGCCTTTAAAAAGAAGGAAATCCTGTCATTTGCAACAACATGGCTGAACCTGGAGGACATCATGCCACGTGTAAAAAGTCAGGCACGAAAGACAAACACTGCATGATCTCACTTTTATGTGGAATCTAAAAAGGCTGAACTCACAGCACCATGGTTACCAGGGGCTGCGGGGGCAGCGGGATGTTAAGAGTTGTTGGTCAAAGGATGCAAATTTTCAATTAGAATAAGTCCAAGAGCTCTATTGTACAACACGGTGACTTTGGCTAGTGACAATGTGTTGTATCCTTGAAAATCGCTGAGAGAGTAGATTGTAAGTGTTCTTAGCACACACACACAAAAAAAATGAGGTAATATACATGTCAGCTCAGTTTAGCCACCCACAATGTCTACATATTTCAAAACAAGATTTTATACGTGATAAATATATACAAATTTTATTTGTCAAGTTTAGTAATAAATAAAAGAATCTTTAAAGGTCAAATCAGAGAAGCCTTGAGACCTCTCATGAATATACCTAAGGAAAAAAAGGACAGTAGTAAAGGCTACCTCCTGGGGGAGGGGAGATAGAATAATACACAGGTAGATTTGGGATATTTAAACATTCAATTCTTTAATTTACTTACCTACCTGAGCAATTCTCGTTTCTCTTTTCTGAGCCCTCCCCAAGTCTTTTTTAATCTCCCCAGTCCACAGAGACTATTTTCCTTTTATGAACATGCATCAGAATAGTGATCTGTGATCAGTCATTTAGCATTTAGCTTAAGAAGTACAGCCCAGGCCGGGCGCGGTGGCTCGCACCTGTAATCCCAGCACTCTGGGAGGCCGAGGCGGGAGGATCGCTCAAGGTCAGGAGTTTGAAACCAGCCTGAGCAAGAGTGAGACCCCGTATCTACTATGAATAGAAAGAAATTAGCCAAACAACTAAAAATGGAAAAAAATTAGCAGGGCACGGTAGCACGTGTCTGTAGTCCCAGCTACCCGGGAGGCTGAGGCAGGAGGATCATTTGAGCCCAGGAGTTGAGGTTGCTGTGAGCTAGGCTGATGCCACGGCACTCTAGCCTGGGTGATAGAGCGAGACTCTGCCTCAGAAAAAAAAGTACGCCCTGAAGTCATGGTATCGTATTTATAATGCACACAGGAAAATTAATCTTGTGACTTTATGCTGATAACTTTATTGCTATTCGTTCTGTTCACAGGTAGTTTGTCTAGCCAGCTAAGTATAACAAATGCTTCCTGAGAGCAGGAGCCAGGCTTTTGCTCCCAGGAGAGGCTGGTGCAATGTCTTGCCCGTGGTAGACACTCAGAAACGCAGGTGGTGGAAACACCCGTGCGGAGAGGTGGTGGCTGAGTTATTTCAATGCCCACTTTGTCTTCCAGGTGAAGGCTTCCACAATTACCATCACACCTTTCCCTTTGACTACTCCGCAAGTGAATTTGGCTTAAATTTCAACCCAACCACCTGGTTCATTGACTTCATGTGCTGGCTGGGACTGGCCACTGACCGCAAACGGGCCACCAAGCCGATGATCGAAGCCCGGAAAGCCAGGACTGGAGATGGCAGCGCCTGAACCGCCATCCAATGCGTCTGCCGCGGGCACTGGGGTCGATGGCTTCTGTTACTGTCGTTCTCTTGTTCACTGGATCGTGGGAAGGGATCGTAAGTAGGGAGAGAACGGAGTCTATGTGGTTTGGGAATTTTTTGTTTGTCTCAAAAATGTCGAAATACAACTATCAATGAAAAAAAAATTTTTAAGTCAATATTCCTATGATTTAACATTTACAGTGTGGACATGTGACTTAATTGCTGTAGCTACAATATGTCAAATCTACGTTGTCATGTGCTTGTACATGATGTTAACCCTGGCAGGATGAAGGAATTTAATATTCTTTCAGTGGGATTCAGGAGAGCATTTGTTTTCTTTTCTACTGATTAACCCAGCATTGCTTTGAAACACATGATCTGAAGGAGCAGAGAGGCAGGGTAGAGGACAGAAGAGGGGCTACGTCTTCAGAATGTTTCTGTTCTGTAATTATTGTGTGCATGTGTGTTTTGTTTGTTTAAGAGAATTGAAAACTTTAAAAAATGAGAATACAGGAAATAGCTCTTGTATTTTTTTTTTTTTTGCCCTGTCACCAGCTTGTTAATGCTCCATTGTCTTTGCTTCCAAGTTTTGTGTCCTGAGTCCTATGCCCCACCCACCCTATAAATCAACGCCTTGTTTGATTTTGTTCTCTTTGCTATTGTCATTTTAAAGGTGAATAACTCAGACATGCCAGACATCAAATTAAGCTCTCATTTAAATGTTTAGACACCTAATTTATATTCTAATTGATCCCAGCCACTGATGCATGTACTCTAGCTACTTCTGCTAAATAAGCATATTAATTTTCCACGCCACACCGTCAGAACGTAATAACCGACAGTTACCTAGAACTCCCTGTCTACTGTTTCACCTGCATGCCGCTTTCATTGATTTTGCAGCAAAATAGCAAGTGATCATTATGTAGCTTCTGAATTATAAAAAAAAAAATCTGTGTGTTAAGTTGCCTTGTGAAGAGCATGTTGAATTAATGGGACAGCGTGCTTTTTTGTGTTAGATGTTAGAGCAAAAGAAAGGCCTTATAGCGTTGGTATTGGAGCACTTTGAAGACAGATATTTTCAAGAAAGATGTAGGACTTAAAATTTAAATTTAAATTTTAGAAAAAGAAATGATGCCAATTGGAAACTGTCGTAATGGAGTTCTTCATCCAGCAGGTGTTTAACAGTGTTACTTTGCCATTAATAACGTGTAAACTGTGAGTGATTTACAATAAACGATTATGAATTCGTTGGTTTTCTTGTCCAGATACTTACATGCTGTTTAGAGAATGTTCTCTCAAGAGTGCTTGACACTTTATGATTGCCGTATAACACATTTGATTCGGGCCGTGGGCTGACAGGAGCCCCTAAGGCCAGGCCTCTCCCATCCCATCTGTCTTAGGCATAACCAGGGGGAGGCCTGCGAGTTGAATTTGGAATGCAGAACACCCAGTGGTACTGTTCCCCGTTTCTCACTCTCCAACACTGTCACCTGCACCGCTGCTCGCTGATAAATAGGAACCTCTACTCCTACATGTCACTCAAAAGAGCATGAAGGACATCTTGTCCCCTCAGGCCCAGCGGGCCCCACCAGTGGTGACCAGAGGTGGGGGAGATGGACTCGTGTTCTCTCAGCCCTGCCTCTGCACCCTTTACGTCTCTGCCCATCTTTTGCCCTAAAGCCACTGTGCCCCTTAGCCGGCCTGCGTCCAGTGGGATTCCAGCTACTGGTGGGCGCCAGACCAGATTTCTTCCTATAAGGACGCTTTGGACACAATGGCGGCATTTTTCAGCTGCTTCACATGCCAGTTGCATATTGCTCAGGCTTTGTGTGGAGTGTTGGCAGAGTGCAGGTACAGCCCAAAATTAGTCTGTATCGGCATGGCGTCAAATGGCCGCCATTGGGGATGTTTATGTAAACCTTTGGCTCCTAGAAATATTAAACTTACTTGTCCATTAGTGGAAAAGATTACATGTGGAACAGCTATTTGGACTCTCACAAAAGGAGGATATTCCCCAGCTCATCCAAATAAATCCAGAACCTCACCCCTCCAAACCCAAGAGCCATCTTTGTATCTGCAACGGGGCCTATCAATAACCCCGGATTGGGATGCTTTGGAGCAAGACATGGACAGAGGTTAGACTGCTGTAGTGTCTTCCCTGTTAATGTCCCCTGCAGGTATCAGCAGCACCTAAAGGAATAAAGCAGCCTTGGGAGACATTTCCCAAGCCCGTCCAGGGTGCTCCCAGAGAGACTGGCGCATTTTTTTTTGAAAGGTTCCATGTAAGGCAAGCGAGCAGCCTTTAATCTCCTCAGGCCTGCAAGGCTGATGTTGGAAGCCCCCACCCGCATCCAACTGAGGGGAGCCCTGGGGTAGCGAGTGGCACGTGCGGGGCAGTACAGAGACACGCAGACCGGAAGTGACGTGGGCCAGCTTCCGGGCCTGGCCTCACTATTAACCAGACGGATGGCGCTAACTTCCCAGAGCTTCCGTTCCACCGTCTGCACGGGAACCAGAGGGGACTGGGATTCCTGTCCAGCGCTGCCGGTTTTGGGGACGTCGTCCCCTCTGTGTTTGAGGACCCCCCTCGCAGCAATGTGTCTCGCTCAGTCCCATCGTCTGCGCGACCCCCGAGGAGGCCGAAAGCCTTTTGGGTTCTCAGTGGCTGCTCGTGTGAAAAATAAGGAAGGAAAGAAATATCCTAACATTTTATAATTTTTTTTTAATTTCTCCATTTTTAGCTCAAGGTGTTAGTCAAAAACAACCCTTTCCTTCCCCTTCCTGTACGTCAAGGATGTGCTATAAATGAGCTGGGAACTCCTTTCCCTGTTCCCTGCGCAGAGTGCCCACACCCCACCCTGGGGCCGTCCCGAAGAAGAAGGAGGATGAGGAGGGCCTGGGCTCCAGGTCTGCCCTGCAGCCGGCCTGGCAGCTGCTGGGGCCTCCAGAGACGCAGCCTCTGCCCCCTCCCTTCCCGCCGCCCACGGTGCCTCGACTGCCCATCTGGAAGAGCATCAGCCGCGTCCTGCCCCGACTTCCTCCGGGACTCACAGGGGAGACACCAGCTAACAATAGCCTGGGCCAGCTCGGGCCGAGAGGCCTTTGCTCCAAGAAAGGGTCCCCTTCCTTACACGCCCTGACCTGCGTTTACTGTGGAAAAAAGATGACGTTGCCTTCAACCACCTGTGCAAATTCCTCACGGCTCTGCATCTACTACATAGCCGTCCTCCTCCCCCTCACGGGTTTCACTCCTCTGTGAAGCGACCTCTCGTGTTGTATTTAAATCTCAATGTTGATTTTCCGCTAGAAGCACAGGCAGAGCCTAAGACCCCCGTGCTGTGGGTGGGCAAAGTGTAGGGGGCTCTCCTTACCAGGTACGTGTTGAGACGGTTGGTGGAGGGTGAACTGGGCTGCCTGAGATGTCCCGTGTCTCAAAGTGAGATGGAATGGAGCCAGTTCCAGCAAACAGGCCGGCACACCTGCTGCAGAGGAGTACGGAAGGCCCACTTAAGTTCCTTCCTGGCCCTGCAACTGCTGCCCATGAATGCGAGAACAGTCCCGTTACAGCTAACTAAAGGGCCCTTAGGTTTGTGGCATCATAAAGTGCTTATTCCAGACGTGCCAGCCAATAAGCACATCTGTTTGCACTGCTCTCTACAGCTGCTGCCAGACTGAGCTGTTTGCATCGCACGGGACTCAAACTCTGAGAGTCAGCTCGTTAGATTGTGTACACAGTTGCACCACAGCCGACCCTGAGGAGAAAGGATCTCAAAGTGCATTTTTCAGCCTGGATGATCTCAAATCACTGTTAAAAGTGAAACTCTTGGTTTTGCCTTATGCGGAGACTCTTTTAGCGATGATATATTGGATCCCTTTCTCCACCTCTCCGTCCATTTAAAGCGTGGCACTTGGGTCAGTCTTAAGACATTGGAGTGAACAGGCCATTTGATGCGGGTTTGTTTCTACATTATGTGACTCTGGCCCACATCTTCACAACCCAGGAGTATTTAGATTGACACTTTGTTTTGTTTGTTGGAAAGGAAAAATATGCCTAAGGAAAAATATGCCAACCTCTGCTCCTGTATCTATAATATGCAAGAATAAGAGCCAACGATTGCCTAGATCTCTTCTTTGATCAAAAGCTGCAGGAATGGGCCAGGCACTGAGGCTTGCACCTGGGTGCAGGTATTAGTAAACAACCCTCAGGCAGAAGCTAACGACAGGGGCTGATAACCACAGGTAAGAACTGGCTTCAGCCTGGCTTGTCAGCTATCTCTGTCACCTGTCTATGAACTTGGACTGGTTACAATATCATTTACATTGTGGTTTTAAAATTTCTCTGCTTTTGAAATTGCTGTGACAGTTCCGAGATAACCATAGTATAAAAATGGAAGGGAAGCCAATTCTAGAAATTACTACCCAAATTCATAGTAAAAGCCAACCCCTTAGCCTTGAATATTCCTCCCCTCAATTAATAAGACTCCAAAAGACTAAAAAGCGCTTCCTTGTAGAGAGTAGCTCTTTCCTCCAGCCTGCTCACTTTCCCCTCTGAGAGCGTACTTTTGCTTTCAATTAAAAAACTGTCAGTTTCTTGGCTTACGACGTTGTGTGTCCTGAAATTCTTTTCCTGATGATCACCAAGACCTTGGAAAAACCTCCACTTGGAGGCTGCTAACACTAGCACTTTGGGAGGCCAAGGTAGGAGGCTTGAGGCCAGGAGTTTGAGACCAGCCTGGTCAACATAGCAAGACCCCTGTCTCTACAAAAAGAAAAAAAATTACAGGAATCAATAGTAAACAAGCTTAGAAAATGCTAGATTCTGCTTTACGCAAGCAAAAGATACAGCTGGAAGCTCTCCTAGCTTTGTATCCTTATAAAACAACAAAAAAGTCGAGGAGGGGTGCGGGGGGGGGTGCAGGAAGAGGCTCAAGACTAGAATGTTGTTCGGCAGACTGGCCCTATGCTGAAGTCTATGTAAACAGTAGTAAGTGGAAATACAGTCAGGAAGCCGGTGGGTAGTCATAACATGTCATTTTAATGGCTAGATATTTCTAAATAGTTTAGCTTTTGTGTTTTGCTTTGTATTGTTTTTTTTTTTAAATTTCCATCTAAAAGCTGTTCATAAAATGAACATTGCTGAATCCAGGAAGTTGCAACATTATAATACTTAGAAATAATAACTCACTTCAAAATAAGGGCAGTCACATGCCACAGTGATTTTGCTGCCAAAGCTCCCGGCTCCACGCTAGAGTTCTAGAATTCGGCAGAGTGTGCAGAAAGCTCAAATAATTAAAACCTCCCCAACAAACTTGTCTTGGTTAATCTGTTTGATACGATGTCGTTTGTTGTAACGTTCAGTCTGTTGTTTTTCTGTTTGCGTTAAATTCAGCGCTGACACATAAAAAGGAGAAAGAGAAAATAGGACAGCTTGGAGAGGTGTAAAAATATAATTACGCTTTTGAAAGTATGCATATTTATCTGTTTTTTGCTAACCCCCATCTCACTTGTCTTTCCAGCTCTAAATAGATGAATGCGCTGGGATCGTGGAAATACAGCACTTGCAGGTTACTTCTAATTGAGAAGAACATCCCTTAGTGCAATTTCTATGTCACTGATTGTAGTGCATTTTAAACATTTCTTTGGCATCCAAAAGGAAATCAAAGGAAAGCGTGTCAGATTAGAGAGCCCACTGACGGGACCGCAGAACCTCCACAAACCAGTCTGCAGATAACACCTCAAACCTCCGAAGCTTTGCTCAGCTACTATTTTCAGAAAGAATAACCAGGAAAAAAAATTGAAAGAAATAAAGAAAAGAAATAAATAAACATCATCAGAATGGCATTTTTCCCAAACTACACCTAGTTTTGACCACATTTGGCTCCATTTTATCAATCTATTGAGCTGTATCTGTAAAACAATATGCTAAGAATTCACAACTCACATGTAAGAGCCACGCAGACCATGACTGTCTTGTTCACCAGTGTTTTCCCAGCCCACACAACAAGGCCTAAGAGGAGGCAGGTGCTCACTAAATAGTTACTGAATGGGCCGAGCGCAGTGGCTCACACCTGTAATCCTAGCACTCTGGGAGGCTGAGGTGGGCGGATCGTTTGAGCTCAGGAGTTCGAGACCAGACTGAGCAAGAGCGAGACCCCATCTCTACTAAAAATAGAAAGAAATTAGCCAAACAACTAAAAATAGAAAAAATTAGCCGGGCATGTGGCACGTGCCTGTAGTCCCAGCTACTTGGGAGGCTGAGGCAGGAGGATCGTTTGAGCCCAGGAGTTTGAGGTTGCTGTGAGCTAGGCTGATGCTACAGCACTCTAGCCTGGGCAATGAAGAGATGACTGAATGGATGGATGGATGGATGCAATGTACTGCAATGTAGAAATAGACTCGACCTAGCATTGCTGTGTCTTTGCCCTGTGAAATGTGAACCCCCAGGCAGGCAGTGCCCACATTTGTCACGTGCACAGTTGCACCCTAAGCTCCCAGCAGAGAGCGTAGCGTATAGCAAGACATCCCAAATTTTTGTTGAGCTGTTGCTATTTATGAATACAGACAGGCTCTTCTTTTAGAAAACTGTTGACCCAGAAACCCAAACTTCAAAAAGTGAATAAATAAATCAGAAGACAATTCCTAACTTTATAGAACTGTTTGTTACTGGTTTTCTTTCATAATGTTACCTCCTCCCTGACAGAGGGGTTTGTTCACTTGTCAGATATCGAATTGTTAGGCACAGCTAAGTTCGTTACAGCAGAGGGTTTTTTTTTTTTTTTTTTTGAGACAGAGTCTCACTTTGTTGCCCGGGCTAGAGTGCCGTGGCGTCAGCCTAGCTCACAGTAACCTCAAACTCCTGGGCTCAAGCGATCCTTCTGCCTCAGCCTCCCAAGTGGCTGGGACTACAGGCATGTGCCACCATGCCCAGCTAATTTTTTCTATATATTTTTAGTTGGCCAATTAATTTCTTTCTGTTTATAGTAGA
>CAUYRT010026791.1:0-89915 GCA_963574885.1 Lepilemur ruficaudatus
AAAATCAACTCACGCTGGGTAACAGACTTAAACCTAAGGTATGAAACTATTAGAATTCTGGAGGAAAACATTGGAAATACTCTCCTAGACATTGGCGTAGGCAAAGAATTTATGAAGAAGACCCCAAAGGCAATCACAGCAAAAATAAATAAATGGGACCTGATCAAATTAAAAAGCTTCTGCACAGCCAAAGAAACTGTCATGAGAGCAAACAGACAACGTACAGAATGGGAGAAAATTTTCACATGCTACATATCTGATAAAGGGCTGACAACTAGAATCTATTTAGAACTGAGGAAAATCAGCAAAAAAAAAAAAAAAATCAAACAACCCTATCAAAAAGTGGGCAAAGGACATGAAGAGAAACTTTTCAGAAGAAGACAGAATAATGGCCAACAAACGTATGAAAAAAATGCTCAACATCTCTAATCATCAGGGAAATGCAAATCAAAACCACAATGTTTGGCTTTTTTTACCTCATTTTTTGTCCTGTATTGCACTAGTTAGGACTTCCAGTGTAATGTTGAATGTTAATTAGAAGTGAATAAAAGTAGTAAAAATGGAAATTTTCGCTTTGCTCCTAATCCTAAGGGGACATATTTCAGCATTAGATATGATGTTATTTGTATATTCTGCACAGATGCCTTTTGTTGGGTTGTGGAAGTTCCCTTCTAGTCTTAGTTTTGTGAGGATTTCCTCATAAATGGAGCTGAATGTTGCCAAAGGCTTTTTCTGCGTATATTCAGATAATCATATGCATTTTCTCCTTTATTCTGCTAATGTATTGAACTATTTTGATTGATTTTTGAATGTTAAACCAATTTTGTATTTTAAGATTAACTTGACTTGGTCATGACGTGTAATCCTTTTTATGTTTATAGCATCCAATTGCTAATATTGTAACAGATTTCTGAATATATGATCATGAAGAATACTTTCTTTTTTTAATTTTATAATGTCTTTGGTAGGCTTTAATATTGGGGTTATGGAACCTCAAAAAATTATTTGGGAAGTGTTTCCTCCTCCTCTATTTTCTAACAAAAGAAAATTGTGAAGGATTTATATTACTTCTTTCTTAAAGATTGATATTTGGTCTAGGATTTTTATTTTATGTTTCTATCTTTGTTCTGTTTTTATGAGAAGGCTTCTGATTTTAACAGGTATTAGGCTATTTGGATTTTTTTACTTCTTCTTGCCTCATTTATGGTAAGATGTGCTTTTCAAGGAGTTTGTCCATTTCGTATGAGTGGTCTTATCTGTTGGCATAAGATTGTTTATAATGTCCTCTTACTATCTTTTTAACATCTGTAGGATCTGCAGAGATATAATCTCTTTTATTACTGATCCTGCATAATTTTAATTTCCTCTCTCTCTTTTTTTGAAACAGTTTTGCTAGAGATATATCAATTTTATTATAATAATATTTTTGGTAAAACAACTCACTTTGTTGATTTTCTTTATTTTTTGTCTTTTTATTTTATTAATTTCTGCCCTTTTTATTATTTTCTTTCTCCTATTTTAGTTTAGTTTTTTTTTGTTCTAGCTTGCAAACTTAAAAGCTTAATTTTTTTTATTTTATAACTTATTTTTTCAATTTGAACATGCGATTTAAGCTATAAATCTCCCTCTAAGCACACTGCTTTCACTGTGTCCCACACATTTTGAAATGTTGCATTTTCATTATGATTCAATCCAAAATATATTCTATTTTTCCCTCTGGTTTTACTGTAGGCCGTTATGTATTTAGAAATATGTCATTTAATTTTCAAATTTTTAAGTATTTTTAAAGGTATCTTCTTATTGATTTTAATTTTATTATTGTTAGAAAACGTGTTACATATGAATTTTATTATTATAATTTGATGAAATGGTTTTGTTTTCAATGTTCCAGAATATGGCTTACCTTGGCAAGCTTTTCCTGTGATTCTGACAATAATTTGTCTTGCACAGCTGTTGAGAGGAGTATTCTGTTGCTGTTAATTATGTTAATTTTGTTGATAGCGTTACTCAAATCCTCTATGTTCTTTGATTTTGGGTTTACTTGTTTTTATCAGTTATAAGGAGAGGCATGTTAAAATTTTCCGTGATGAATGTAAGTTTAAAAAATACTTCTTTAGTCCTGTTAACTTTTGTATCATGTATTTTGAAGCTCTTTATTAGGTGCATACACATTTAGGATCATTACTTATTCTTGTTGGAGTGACTCTTAGGGTTAGGAAGTACTGTTTGTCTCGAGTTGTACTCGATCTGATATACACACAGCCGTCCAGATTGATGATGCATCGCGGCTACACAATATGTCATTTTTCAACGTTTTCTTTTCGACCATCTGGCTCTTTATGTTCTAAATGTATTTCTTATAAAAGCCATATATTTGGATCTTATTTTTTTAATCTAGTGTGTAAGTGATGTTTAGTCCACTTATATTCCATGTGATTATTAATGCAGCTGTATTTGAGTCTTTCATCGTGGTGTTTGCTTCTCTTTCTCATTTCCTGCCTTATTTTACATGATCAAGTAATTAACTGTTAACTTTTAAAATATACTTCTTTGTGTTATTTTTTAGGGGTTGCTCTGAATTATAGTATGTAAGTCTAATTTCCAAATGTATTAAACTTTCGAAAAAATGTAAGGCTATCACAGTTGTATAATTCTAGCTACCTTGCATTCACCCTTTGTGTTCTTTTATTCCTCTGTAGCCTATAAAACCCGTAACACATTGTTCCTCGTTTTGCTTAGTTCTATATATTACATATACAAGTTGAGTATCCATCATCCCAAATGCTGGAGTCCAGAGGTGTTTCAAATTTCAGATTTTTTTCAGATTTTTCAGATTTTGGAATATTTGTATTATATACTTACTGGTTGAGCATCCCTAATCCAAAAATCTTAAAACTGAGGCATGTTGGTGCTCAAAAAGTTTTGGAATTTGGAGCATTTTAAATTTTGGATTAGGAATGTTCAACCTGTAGTGTATGTATGTACATTACACAAACATGTATGTGTATATACACACAAACATGTGAAGATAATAAATAGGTCCTTTATTTTAACACACATTAATATATGTGATTACACTTGCTGTGGTTTTCATTTTTTCTTTCTTGAGCTTCTGTCTGGTATCGTATTCTTTAAGCTTGAAGTTCTTTAAGTATGTCTTATAGCAAAAGTTTTCTGGCTACAAAATCTCTGAGTCTTTATTTAGCTTTCATTTTTATATTGATACATAATAGATGTACATATTTTCAGGGTAATGCCATGTTTTGATACATTCATATCATATGTAAAGATTAAATCAGGGTAATTAGGATATCCATCACCTTAACTACTTATCTCTTCTTATGCCAGGAACATTTGAATTATTCTCTTCCATAGCTCTTATTTTTGATGTATACTTTGGCTAAATACAGAATTCCATATTGACAGCTATTTGTCCCATCATTTTGAAAATTTTATTCCATTGTAAGAAACTGAGCCATCTTTTTTTTCATACTTCCCCTGTGTATAAGATGGGCTATTTTTTTCTGCCTACTTTTCTTGTTTTCTATACACAGCGTTGATCTTTATTTTTTATTGTTTTTATTTATTTTATTTTTATTTCAGGATATTATGGGGGTACAAACATTTTGGTTACATGTTATCATGTCATGACTTTGCCTCACCCAAGCCAGGATTAGAGGCATGCCCTTCCCCCATACAACGCTCACCCCATTCATTAGTTGTGAGCTTACCCACCCCCACCCCTCAACCCCCAGTGAATGTTACTACCATGGGAGCACCTTAGTGTTGATCGGTTAGCGCCAATTTGATGGTGAGTACAGGTGTTTTCGTTTACTTTTAAGATTTCATTTCTGTTTGTGATTTTCTGTATTTTGCCTCTGATACGTCTAGCTGTGATTTTTAAATATTTTTTTTTTTTTTTTTTTTTTTAGAGACAGGATCTTGCTCTGTCACCCAGGCTGGAGTGCAGTGGCCACTCTAACCTCAAACTTCTGGGCTCAAGTGATCCTCTTACCTCAGCCTCCGCAATAGCTGGGACTACAAGCACAGGCCACCATGCCTGGCTAATTTAAAAATTTCTTTTCTGTAGACATGGGGTCTCACTATGTTGCCCAGACTGGTCTTGAACCCCTGGCCTCAACTGATCCTCTTACTTTAGCCTCCCAAAGTGCTGGGATTATAGGCATGAGCCACTATGTCCAGTCTTACATAATTTCTAAAAAAATTATCGTGTTGTGGTTTGCCAAGCTTCTTGTATATGTATGTTGATGTATTTCATTAGTTTAAAAAATATGTTGGCTATTGAGTCTTTTTTTTTTTTTATTTTTACCAGATTTCATCAACTAAGTCTTTTTTTATTTATTTATTTAGGCTATTGAGTCTTAAAATATTTTTTCTCCTATGTCTCTCTCCTCTTCTTCTGGGACTCCGGTTATTTATATTGCTTGATATTATACCACAGGTCTTGGACACTTAGCTTTATTTCTTTCACTTTTTATTCTGTTTGTGTTTCAGTCTAGATATTGTTTGTTGGTGCCTGTGATTTTCCTGAGTCTTTTCTCTGCTGTGTCCAGGCTGCCAATAAACCCATCAAATGAATTCTTCTTCTTCTCTGATACCATATAGTTACACTCTGATATTTCCATTGGACTTTTCTTTTACTGTTCCCATTCTCTGCTATAATCCTTCATCTGTTCACACATGCTGTCAATGTTTTCCTCTAGATCCTTCACCATAGTTGCTTTAAAGTTCCTAAGTGATAATGAAAACATCTGGTCCATGTCCATATTTGCTTCTGTTAACTGTTTCCTCTTTAATCGTGGGTCTTATTTTCTGGCTTCTTTGTGTATCTTGTGGCTTTATATTTTACGCTAAACGTTGTGTTGGGATTGATGTGAGCAACGTTTGCCTTCCAGAAAGGGTATGTCCCTCTGCCAGGCAGAAGGTGTGAGGCTGGCTCAGTGTAACACGCAGGTGGGCTGGCCCTGGTCTCTGTCGCAGGCTTAGAATTGCCAGCTAGATTCAGGTCACGACAGGCAGCTTCACATGTTGTGGAGGTGGGGCCGGGACTCTGCCTTCAGCAGGGTTTGGGATCTGAGCACCAGCCAGACCCTTTAGATCTCTCTGCTTTACTGACCGGCCACCACCTTTCCAAGCCATGGGAGATCACTTCTGCTTTACAGCTTGCCTGCCAGCTCTGTGAGTTTCTGGGAAGTTCCCTTTGCTCTCTGGACCTGTCCCTGACTTTCTGTACCTAGGGGAACCCTTTTGACCTTAGGGCACTGCCTCAGCTTTTGGAGGGCCACTGCAGCGTACTCAGTGAATGTCTGGGGTGCTGGAAGAGATTCATCTCAGTTTTCCTGCACTTCTCTCAGCTTTGGGGATCTATTTTGTTCACTAAATTTGTTTTCCCCCCTTACTTTGCTACCATAAACTTCCTTTTGCTGTTTGTTAATTATGTGTTCCATGTATTATTTTTATATTTTCAAATTTATGGTATCTTTCTCTGTTGATATCTTAAGTCCAGTGTGAAGAAAGGGGACATAGAAAAACAAAGAAGAACATAAAGTAGGAGAAAGAAATCCCCATGTTTCATAAACCTTACCTAAAGAGGTCATTTCTTATTTATATGGAACTTATGGTATGAAAGATATGATATAGCTGTGTATGAGGTCAGCACATCAGCCAGGGACCACCACAGACACAGAACAGGTAAAATGCACAGATGAATGGACAGAGATATAGAAGTATAGATAGAAATGTAGCAATGTAGAGATATGTGGGAGAGAGAAGTATTTTAAGGAATTGGCGTAGTGACGTGGAGCCATGTGGAGCCCGAAATCCACGCGGCAGGCTGCAGGAAAGGACAGGCTGGAGCTCTGAGGCTGGAGCTGGGGCCACAGTCCACAAGTGGAGTTCCTTCTTCTTCAGGGAAGCCTCACTTTTGCTCTTAAGTCTTTTCAACTGATTGGATAAGCCCCATCAAGATTATCAAAGGTAATCTTTTTTACTCAAAGTGAACTGGTTATGGATGTTAACCTCATCTATAAAATACCTTCACAGCAACACCTGGACTAGGGTTTCCCTGAAAAACTGGGAATGTGGCCTGGCCCAGTTAGCACATAAAACTGACTGAATTATCACAATGGGTAAGAACATATTCCACCCTGTGAGGTATAGTATGTGTTAAGAAATAAACTTTAAGGAAAGCAAGAAAAGGGACGGTTCCTAATCCTTTCATCACTCAACAGAGAGGCGTGCCGGGGAAAGGTGTCCTGGACAGGGGTCGGTCTGCGTCCAGTTGAGAGATTCTTCTGCGCCCTGTGACTCTGTCTTCTTTTTTCTTCCTTCTTTTTCTGTTTTTGTTTTTTTCTTTTTTTGTTTGTTTGTTTTTTTGAGACAGGGTCTCACTCTGTCACCCAGGCTGGAGTACTGTGGTGTGATGACAGCTCCCTGCCACCTCAAAGTCCTGAGCTCAGGCAGTCGTCTTGCCCGAGCCTCCCAAGTAGCTGGGACTGGAGGTGTGTGCCACCACACCCTGCTCATTCCTTTTAAAATTTTTAATAGAGACGGGGGCTATGTTGCTAAGGCTGGTCTCAAGAACTCCTCCCACCTCGGCCTCCCAAGGTGCTCGTATTGCACCAAGCCAACACCCGCTTCTTATAAATCCAGGAGAAATCCTACTGAGCAAGGAAATAAACAGCCCATCCTGGCTTAGGCATCAGCTGATACTGACATTGTCTAGGAGAGCCAGCTGCCCAGCACCTGGAGCCCCTGAGGCCCATGGGAAGGCGCAGTCCCTGCTCTCTGGGGAAGGAGCGTCACTCGGATGCAGTCCTCACGCCCGCAGAAGGCAGGAGCTCCTCCCCCTAGTCTCCCCTGTGTGGGCTCCTGGGGCCCCTGTCAGAACATTCTGCCCATTACACCAAAACAGTCTGTGGGGAATCCATCAAAATGATAACAGACGGTATTTTGTTTTTCACAATGTGAGACGATGATTCGTTTTTATTTTGTTTTTCTACCTTTCTGTATTTACTGAAGTTTTTACAATGCAAATAAACTAATTCTATGTTTAAACAAATCAATATAACTACTACTGTTTTATATAAAAATGGAGACGAGTTTATATTCCCTAAGGTAGAAAATATCATTGTTAATAGTTTGCATTTTCTGTAAGTCTCCACCTATAATTAGCTTAGACATCTCCTTGAATGTGCAGCCTGGAGTGCCTCTGTGACCACAGGGTCCATGGAAGGGATGAAGAGTGCTGCTCTTCCTGGGAAATGGGGCAGTTCGTACATTCAGGATATTAGAAATGATTAATCCAAATTCATTGTCTATTTTTCACATAGACCAGCCAATCTTAAAAAATGTATATATTTGAATCATGTCCTAAAACACCATGTGCTTTAATAAGGATGGACCAGTAACTTTGCTAATATGCCCTCTTTATTTCTCTTGCTTTATGGCAGATCGTCAAAATGACATGAACTTTAGAGAAGAAGTTCTGGCATATAAGAAAGAATTCGGTGGAGGAATAAGGGGGTGTACACCCAGCATTCTGCATCCACTGTTGAGCACTTCAGTCAAAAATAGTTTACATGTCAGAAATGGAAAAGGAAGAAACAGAAGTATTAGTCTACACTATCAGGAATGCTAGTCCAAGAGTCGTAGTTTTGCAGAGAATAAATTCTCATTGGAATAACGAAGTACCCTAAAGGCTGAATTTTAATGTTTTTCAAACCAGTGTTTCTGATAATTTTCAAATCCACTCAACTGAACAAGTGATATTCACGGGGTGCTCATGCTGTGCCTGACGCTGAGCCTGGTTGGGGAGCAGTAGCGCAGTAGCGGACACACACACTGACTCTTGCTTGCCCTTGCAGGGCTACAGTGCCAGGGAGGGGAGACAGATGTTGGCTTAATAAATAAGCCAGTTACAAAATATGTCCAAAGCGATAGGTAAGGGAAACGGGGGACGAGGAGGTGGCGTTGGGTGTATACTGAGAATGACTTTAAGAGAGACAAAGATCCTACTTACTACATTCCTTAAAGTGGAGATTATTTGATTTCCTGCCCTTGGTTGTGGATACTCATAAAAATAGCCCAGATCTCAAGAGCTTTATTTCACCTGAATGTCCATTTTCCTTCGGAGTGAATCATTATTATCTGGTGGGGAGAGGAGGTGCAGAAGCAAAGAGCCCTGCTATGTCCCAGGCCAGGGTCACCTGTCTGCCAGGTGCAATAAGGTCGGTGTCTAGCACCAAGATAATTTTAGGAGCCCATGGAAATGTTTTAATTTCTTTTAAAATCAGAAAAAAATGAATCTAATCCAGTCTGGATTGTACTTATACTGACATAGTCCCAAAATGTAACATCTGATAGTCTTTTATGGAGGAAGGACCCGTGAATGTCTTGGCGTGGCCCTGCCGGCAGCCCTGTGTCTCCGACAGTCAGGCTGCACCCACCCCCTCGTGCTCGGGCATTTTTCCTTCATGCTGAAGGGAGGACAAGGACGCTTACGCATACGGAATTGTAGTATCTTCAACCCACGTGCATCCCCCCTTCCTGTGTCCCACAGAGGGACAGGAAAGCCGGGGTTGTCACGTGGTGCCATGCTCAGCGTTTGGTGGAGTACAACACTTGCTTGTTAAATAAGCGAATGAATGAATGCGTGAGTGGACCAAACCGGCAGGGCCCGTGTTATCGGTGGGGGCATCTTGTTTCCTTTTCTTCCCACCAGACTTGTTTCTGAGAAATGTGGCGTCCACCCATTGAATGTTCCAGACGATGAAGTTGTCTTCAAAGCATTCTGTGCCACGTGACAAATACTGCTCTGAACTCAAGGAAGAATCAGAAATAATTTAAAACTCAGTGACGAGTAGTTTGCTAAATCCAATTCATGATAAGCACAGACTAATTTTGAATAGTGAAGGGTTTTTTGGAGGATGAACTGTGTGCAAAGGCGAAATTGTGGCAACCCGAGCAGGAAGAGTCAGTGAGGGCCTGGGGGGTCTTAAACCGTTCAGGCGCAATTGAAGTTCAGAGGTTCAGACATGTCTGTCTTTCAGTGTAGCATAGATTACCAGGGAGTCCCTTGATGATGTTATTAAGGTTTTATTATACTACTTTCTGTCTTTGCCTTCTGTGGGTGTTGGGCCTTAGCATTGCTACCTTAGCACTCTATTTTTGGACTTAGCACCCTGCCCTGTCTGGGGAGGGGCTCCCAGACATCACTGGCCCGTCCAGAGTGGCCGTTTCTGAGCAGGGACCATGCCGAGGCTTCCGCCCTGCCTCTGAAGCACGGGCTACGGCAGGCGAATTGGAAAACCCCGAGTCACGAAATTGAGGACAACGATAACCTTTGTGAAAGGGGAAAAAGGATAAAAGCTCCGTGATCCAGTCAGTGGGGAGCGGGGATAGAACTAGGGTCCAATCTGGACTTCAGTGTCTACACTTTCAGTTTGAGAATTCACATATTTTAGCTACAGCTTATGTGCCTTTTTTCACGAAGCTGCTATTAGCTGGTATGTAAAGTTTATGTAAAAACACATATGTTATAGGCATGTAAGTGTGTTGGGGGGACACACACGGGGAAGTGGTAACAGTGCACTTTTCCAAAATAAGGTCAGAGCCTGACGTTGGGGAAGGTGGACCTTTCCGGTTCCCTCTGCGTGGCGGGGAGTGATTCCCTAGGAGGTGTTTCCCTCTCCTGAAGGTAAAGCCCCGACTTCATAGACTGCTAGGGACGCATGGGGACCAGCAGCACAAGCCCTCCGGGGATTGGGGACTCCGGGGTGCTGTGCCGCTGCCGTGCCACTGCAGACCACACGGCCCTGAGTGTGAGCCTGTGGCTGTGGAGGGTCACTCAGAAGCCACTGATGAGGCAGGGACAGCAATTGAGCTTTGCAGGAATAAATTCCAATTTAAATTTGGTATGGGACTTATCTCGGGCTGTCCTTATGTGTGACCTATCTCTATGACAACGATGGCATGAGGCATCTCTGTGAGTACAGTAATATCTTCACATTCCTTTGTCGTGATTGGCATCACTCAGAAATCCCAGTGAGTCCAGAGTCAGGTTAAAGATCCGCGATCCCCTGCCCTGGCCACTGAGAGTTGGTGACGTACCAGCGCTGGCTGCTCCTCTGTTCTGCAGGAGCAGAACCTCTCCTTTGCTGTCACCTCCGGGCTAAAGCATCTCTTTGTCTAATTTCCCCGAATGGCTGCTAAACTATCAAGAGCTGCAAGCCCCGTTAGCCACTCAGTCTCAGTCCCAGATGCCTAGCAGACCTGGGGTACCGGAGCAGGTCTGGCCCAAGAGGAGAAGCCGGTGCCCTGGCTGGCAGGAGAGGGCACACCTGCAAAGGCTGCACCCCTGGGCTCCCGTCTGGTGTCTTCGCTTTGTCCTCTTCACAATGTATTATCCCCTCCCCCCGCCACCTCCTTTTCACCTCCAGCTTCCAGGGACCTACCCTGGAGACATGTGAAGCCACTAGATCAGTAGGGTCGATCTAGTTAGGAGCACTGACTCTTTAGTGCCAAGTAACGTCTTACCCGAATTATGTATTAAAATAAACTTGCATATATTATGGATTGAATGTGGCTTGTACACAAAATTTTAAGGCAAGACGCAAAACTTCAAGAGATTTGGCACCTGTGACAGGACACCAGAGAGGACACCAGAGGCTCTGTCCTCAGCAGGTTCATGTCGCATCTCAGAACTGTGCGAGCCCAACAGGGTGTTGCAACCTCTTTAAGCCTCTCTCTTTCTCTCTTCCTGCCAAGGCGACTCCCTTTCTTTCCCGCTTTCCGTCTGGGTTCCTGCTGCTTCACACCTCCTGTCTGTCTGTCTGCCAGCTTCTGCCTGCTCCATGCTCTGTGACAGACTTTGCATGTCGCCCGTACAGAATCCAGGGTCTGCAGTTCAACACCCCATGCAGGGCACACCCTGCCCTCGCCGGCCAACCCTGGCTGCACGTTCCACACGCTGACTTCATTTAGCCTTGACAACAGGCCCATAAGCAGAGCCAGGCTTGGGGAGGAAAACAGGGTGGCTCAAAGTGACCTCTTTGCATGAGGCAGGGTTGGTGGAATGCAGAGCAGACACCTGGTGCTGTCCTAGGCCCTACAAGACAAAAGGGCCCCAAACAAGACAAGACAAGAGAAGTGGAGGAAGGAGGAGGGCGGGGGAAGGTGGCCTAAAGAAATAAAGCGACCTGCCTCTTCACCTGGCTTATTTGTGTGAGAAATCAGAACAGTTCCCCCAAATGTGCTCTGAAGACTAATCACCTGACATCTGTGAAGAACTGTGAAGGCACACGTGCCATCGTGTTCATTTTGCTCCTTGCCGGGAGCTCCTTGCCGGGAAGTTCATGCTTGGCAATCCTTTGTCCCTACAAGTGGCCTGCTTTGAAGCGTAGGTATCCTAAAGTGCCCTGTTTCCAGTGGTAACTGTCTGCTTCCCTCTGACACAAGGTTTCAAGGCCGAAAAACTGCCAAAGATGTTTTCTGGTGATTTCTTTTTCCATTACTAGGAAGGCTGATCAAGTACATTTATTGTGGTAATCGTTAAATGTTTGATACTTTAAAACAGCAGAGTTTGATATCTAAAAACAGCAGAGTTTGATATTTAAAAACAGGAGTCTCATAGACAGACAGGAAGGCTGGGGACCAGGGGGTTTCTGTCACCTGTTCCCTGCAGTGACCGGGCCTTTCCCATAGCTCCAGCTCTTACTCTACCTCCCCACTTTCCCACCGAAATGCGCTTTTTATAGGAGACTCTGTTTTGGTTTTCCTGCTTCTAAACATGTGATAGAAAACCACAGTTACTTAACCAGTTAGAGGTTTTCATCACTGAGAAATTTTATTTTATATATATTTATAAATATATTTCAAAATCTAGGCCATATTATCATTAAGCTGGTAGAACTCTGTGACTTCTGGATTGGTTTTCTGCTGCGCCTCTACCGTGTGTTCGTAGGTACCATGATCTCAGGTGGCTTTAAGCGTGATGACCAGCTGTTCTGGTTTAGCAGAGAGAAAGGAGTTAACCAGGTTGCATGACCTTCAGTGAAAAAGCCTGAATGTCCTGGGCAAATCAGGACAGTTGGCCACCCTGTGAGTGGTTTCAGTTTGCAGAACACCCTGGCAGTGTTGCTGTTTTGAGATGCAGTGACCCTCCTTGACACTGGGCTCGCTTGTACTTCTGTGTAAGCTTTACGTTGGCGAGAACTCAGTCTGCCTCAGCATGCTGGGTCTCTGCCCCCATGTGCCAAGTTTCTGAGACACCCTTTTAGCATCTCTCTCCTGGCTGTTGACTTCCAGAACGTGTTGTGTGGGCTGCAGAAGTCCCGCCCCACTCGCCACCCTGGTCCTTTTCCTGGGCCAGTGAACAGGTGCTGTGTGCCTGGCAGCCAGGGGTCATTTTCCTTTTCTCTGTTGGAACTACTGACCTCCAGCAGCACAGGGCAGGAAACACAAGGCTTCTGCTCCGGCAGGCTCATTCTCGTAGCAGAGCGCCTGGTTTAAGATCTGTATAATTTTGTGTAATTACATCCAATTGCTGGCTCACTCACTGATCACTTTCTAATGAGCTGTTATTTTCAGAAGTAGTAGAAGGATCAGTTCAGGAAGAGACGATGATGTGAGAGAAATAAATAGCAACGCGACTAGCGAGAGGACTCCGACGGTAAACAGAAGGCTCAGCGTCCTCCGAGCGAGGGCCGTGTCTAGGGAGGGTGTGTCACACTGAATCAAGTGGACGTAGGAAAGTAGAACGTTACGTCATGGAGTGGGACGGTCCCTCACACAGAGAGGCCGGTATGTGGACAAGGTCAGTGACATGGACGGATGGCTGGGCTTGTTTGCTTTTTCGAAACATCATTGAAGTCACTTTTAAATAATGAAAAATAAATTGATGTGTTTAAGAAGTGAAGGATGCCCACATGTTTATATTTTGCATATAAACAAAGGGCCCCCGAATCTAGGCTGCTTTAGTATTTGTGCCACGAGCTCTGTGTTCTCTTAAGCAATTTCAGTAACCACCTATGCGTCCTCTGCTGCTCCCAAACTGAAGACTACTTTGTCCACCTGCACTTGTCATTATTGTGTTTCCTGAAAGCATGTCATTGGGAGATCTGGGAATTGACCTCACATTGAAAAAAAAAAAGAGAGAGAGAGAGAGAGAGCGGCAGAGAGAAAGAAATGAAAACCATCTCGTTGTCACAAACCCTCATAAACCCCATGTTTTATTGAAATGTATGCCATTTGACAAAAACCCAGAGGAAAGTAACGGAAATGAGGTATCATTTCATCAAGCAAAAGCAGAAGGGACCATATAAATTGTCTCAAATGGCGGGCCCATAAGCAGTGGTCTGCACTGTGGGAAGGAAGTCAGTGGAAACAGACGTGAATGATAACGAGTGAGTTTACATTATTCCTAAGAACTTTCTACCAGCGAGAAAATGATGGAATCAACATACGCACGTGAACGTACATAATTTTTATGTCCTGTTTCCAAAGGGTTCATGTGTCCTTGTAAAGATCTGTTGTTTTTAGGGTACGTTGCCACCAGGGGCGCTGGGTGCCTACACATGTCATCTGAACGGCTGGGCTTCCACTGCAGATTGGCTGTCGTCATCATTGGCTTAAGTCGTTAGGCAGGTGTGAGAATGGAGCCTGGTTAACTAACCCAAAGCCTGTGCCCTTAACTGTTATACGATGCTATTCAACTTCATGTTAGCAATTCCAGGCAAATTTGGCCATTTCAGACTTTTCCTTCTTTCCTCAAAGTAGTGTTTCTTATTAACATTTGTTAACCCCTGACCCTTAATGCAAACAAACTGGAATTCATCAAGTTTTGCTTCTGTGGTTTGTATATATATAGACAGTTCCCAACTTACAGTGGTTCAACTCACGATGTTTTGACTTTATGATGGTATAAAAGTGATATGCATTCAGTAGAAATTATACTTCAAAGTTTGATCTTTTCCTGGGCTGTTGATGCGTCAGACAATACTCTCTCCCAATGTTGGGCGGTACCAGCAGCCACAGCTCCCAGCAGCCACGCGGTCATGAGGGGAAACAACTGATACTCTACAGTGTCCGGTGCTGCCCGCTTCTTTAAAGTATGGTTTTGCCCAACTGTAGGCTAATGCAAGTATTCTGAGCACATTTAACGTAGGCTAAACTAAGCTATGATGTTCAGTAGGTTAGATGTATTAAATGCATTTTCAACTTGTGCTACTTTCAACTTATGATGGGTTTCTCAGGACATAACCGATTGTAAGTTGAGGAACATCTGTGTGTATTAACAATAACAGGTAGACTGAAAACGCCCATGTCCACACCTGGTTCAGTAAGGGGTAGACATCAACAGCAGCGTTCTCACGGATATCCACTGGAACGTAGGGTTGTGGAATACAGAGCTGGCCAGGAATTTCCAGATCACACCGTCCCCAGCTTCCTCCGAGAGCCACTTTGGTTATTTACCTGACTTCTTGTCCTCCAGCCTCTGTCTGAGCTTCTCCGGGTAACTCCCGTGTCTCAGAGCAACTCACACCATCAAGCAACAGGAGAGCCTTCCTTGCATCGAGGCAACACGTGGCCTCCCTGAGAGCTCCGCCTCTCTGCTGCAACATCATGTCATCTTGGTGTTCTGAGAGCAATGGTGGGCGAGAATGTGGGCACAACTGTTGAGTTCAAAAGACAACATTTTAAAAGCACAAAAACAACATAAAAAAGTGCCTAAGTATTTTTTTGCTGCTTCATTTCCGTAGACGTTGCAATAAGAAGACTTCTATATGACTTGTAGGTCTTGTATCATTTATATTTATGTTTGCAAATTTTTGTCTGTTGTGCAAATGAAACCATCAGGCCCCAGATCTACAACATGAACCTGTAATGAGCTCTGTTTCAACACCCCTTTGGTGGTACGCTCTCATCATTTTCTTTTCTACCTCCTACTGATACCCATAAAGAAAAAAAGGTACCAACTTTCAATATCATCTACAGTTTACAGCAAAACAGAAAGCAATTTTAAGGGTGAATTCTTCTTCTTTTTTTCCTCATTCTGTTAACAGTGGACACATTTGTCAAATGGACCACTTTTGACAAAAGAGAAATAAAGAAAAACCAATAATAACGAAAAAGAAATTTTTAGCATGATTTCCAAAAACAGTTCAAGCAATTTCATTGTGGTTTTTGTGGTGTGGCATAGAAAGAAGACAAATGCTTTTCCTGACTGTGTACTGATATCCAAGAGACAGGAAAGGGTAATAAATTGTCCATTGTTGCTTTTATTAAACAGAAGTAAAAGAAAATGAAAGCAGTGCTGATATTTGGGCTGGTTTAATTGGACGGCAGAAAGAGTCAGGCTCCCTGCAACATGGGCTTTGTAATCCCATTGGGAAAAGCCTCCCACAAAAAAAATGTGAGGACTCAAAGGAAGGATCACATCAGCAATCTTTAAAATGACCAATGAGAAGTTGAATCCTTGAGATGACCAATGAGAAGCTGGAGACTGGCTCATTTTTGCATTCAGTGCTTTGGGAAAACTAGAGAAAAAAATGGGGCGCCTTGTGGTGAGAGCTAGGTGTGAGCGCCACAGACCCCAGCCCAACCACTGAGCTAGCGCAGGGAGCAGCTGAAATCATCTGGCTCAAGTCTGCCCAGAGGAGAGCCAAGTCTTAATTCCTTGGTGTGTGTAATCCTCCCTGATATCACTGTTAGAAGTCAAGGTCCACTAGTGTACTATTTTGTGTTAGAAAGTTGGAGAAGGCAGATGTACAGGTGGTGTGGAGTGGAGCTTCCTTCTCCAGCAGGTACCCTGTCCTGCCTGCTGTGGGGACATTGTGACTGTCAGTGCAAAATTCAGAGTGAGCTTTTGCCATCTTTGAAACATCAATTTTTCACAGTGCATCACAGCCACCCAGAGAACTCTGAAGATGCAGATGCCTAGATCTGCCCCCTCCCAACACTAACACACTGAATCAGAAGGTTTCAGAAAAAGACTAGGAATACACATTTTTCACACGCTCCCAGCTGAGACTCTGAAACCCTCTGCTCTTGATTGTTTCTTTGAGGAAGAACTTGATTTCTTTTTCAGGGGTGATGTCATGTCACTGACCACTGAAAAAATACACACATATGCATGTGTAATGTTTGTGTGCATTTATTTGTACATATCTGTCTTTTTCAAAAAGATGCATATATGGGTTTTTTGAACATATAAGCAGTGAGATATTTGTGCCTGTTTTTTTAATATTGTAAAACATACCCGCAGTGTATTTTGTTCACTTGGTTTCCGTGACCGTTTGAGCAAATCATTTCTTCTCACTCATTTTCTTCTGCTGCGTAGTCATGCAAAAACCGTAGCCTTTTTTTTTTTACTTTTTTCTTATTAATTGTTGATTTGAAAATAGCTTTTTCTATTAACAGACTTTCTTAATTCCCATAAGATTTTTTTTTCTTCTTTTACCACAAAAGTTACTAGGAGGGGCACTCAGCTTGGCCAGCTCAAGAAAAATATGTTTTTTTCTTATTTTGTCTTTTTAAAAATAATCATGGTTATATATTTGCTTAAAATTGCGATGAGTCTCAACTCTAAACATGACTTTGGACTCTAGATCCACTTAGGTTCTGTTTCCCTGGAAAGGTGTGATTTCACTCTCTGGACTACTTTGACAGAGTAGGTTTTTGAATGTGACAACATAAGACAACTTGAGTGGTAATATATTTTGGGAAATCAGCTGACTACAAATTGTGACTGTAAACATTGTACTGTAAATGCTTTGTAGTTTTCCCCCAATTAAAAAAAATAAAAAAAAATAAAGTCTCCTATAACATAAAAAAAAAATCTTCAATATGTTTATTTATATTTACTCACATGTTCAGTATGTGAAGCTCTTTTCCTCCATTTAATATTGCATTAAATGCAATTTTCTAGGACAATTTTCCTTCATTCCGAATGAAGTATGTTCTTTCCAAGTTCCTTGATATGTGTTTTATTTGTCCTAACTTTTTCACTCTCGTTCTTGAAAGAGGGTAAAAATGCCAGAATATTTTCTCTCAGTACTTTGAAAATATTTCTCCACTCTCCTCTGCCTTCCATTATTAAGATATTTGCTGTCAATTTTATTCATGTGTAGATTTATTTTTCTATGGCTTTTTAAAGATCTCTCTACCTTTAGCAGGAAAGATTGGTTAGGAAACCCTGATGAATTTATGTATTGATTTCATCTTTGTTTTAACTGCTTAAGATTCATGTGTGTGCTTCTTGAATACAAGAATTCATACCTTTAATCAATAAGGGAAAATCTTAGGTTTTATTTCTTTAAATAGATCCTCTCTCTCATATCTCAGTTCTCTTCTTCTAAAAGTGCTATGAGACATGTTTGATTATATTTTTCATTAGAAATTCTTTTTTGTTTTCTTTTAAAATACTCGTTCTTTTTAGTATATATTTTTTCCCATATTTTCTGTTGCAATTGTTCTCATTCACTATGGCTGATTTTTTGTGTATGTTTTAATTTTGATTGTGAATTAATATTCAGTGGACTTTTTCTGTAGAATATACATCTGGCCTGGAATAAAGATATATCCCTCTTAAGAGGATTTACGTTTTCTTCCAATGTAATTTAGCATCGTGTTTGATGCTGTTTAAACTGTCCTTTCTTTCTGTTTCATTTTACTTGTCTCTTGATATGCATGTTATATATTTTGTTTGCTTTTGGATCAAGTTCATTTCTCAGCTTGTGGTTTCCTAAACTACATGAGTAGTTTAAATTTGAACTCCAAATCAATGTGGTTACACATTCTCAGTGGAAACCTTTTTGTTTGCTGTTTGTTTGCCCACTTAAAGTACCAGCCAAAGCAAATATGCTTCTTTGTCTTCTACCTTTATTCACAAGATGTTTTTCTTTGTTGTTTTTTTTGTTTGTTTTATTTTGCTTTTTTCATCTACTCTTGTACTAGTATTTTAGGCTTTTTGTTTTACAACTTTCTTCAGTAGCCTTATTTCTAACCTCTCCCCTTGCCTACAAGGCCTGGTCTCCTGGGAAAGCTTTCTGTTTTTCTGGAACTATTCTTTAGGGGAGTTATAGAGTTCAGTTATATTTCCCAACGAATTTTCTAACTCTCCATTTTTTTACGCCCAAGAATCCCCTTACATTGTAGTGAGCATATTTAAAATTTGTCATATTTTATTCATATAGAAATATACATTGTTGGGAGGCTTTTCAAAGCACATTTTCTGTATTATTGGCAGAAATAGAAACCCTGAAATTTAACTTTTTTTTTTGTATTTCAATAGATTTAGGGGATACAAGTGGTTTTTTGTTACATGAATGAATTGTATAGTGGTGAAGTCAGGGCTTTTAGTGTACCCATCACCCAAATAGTGTACGTTGTGCCCAATAGGTAATTTTTCACCCCTCACTCCCTTTCACCCTGCCCTCTTCTGGGTCTCTAAAATCCATTATACCACTGTGTATATTCATGTATACCCATCATTTAGCTCTCACTTATAAATGAGTGCATGTGGTATTTGTTTTTCTGTTTCTGACATAATTCACTTAGGATAACTTAAGCCTACTAGTTAGAGGACTCTATATCCTAATTTATTTTATACTTAATCACCTGTCAAAAACTGAAAGTAGTGATAAATGTCCTTTCTTTTTTCTTTAGCAGTCTTTGCTCTGTATGTGTACACCATGTTACTTGCTCCATACAGTTTGGTTCTATTACATCTTTATCATGGACAGTAACATTTATCTTTCTTCCATTTGCTGATTTTCTTTGGAATTCTATTTTACTGGATATTAATAGTCCCATTCCTTTATTTAGATGTTGTTTGCTAAATATACTTTTGCCCATCCTTTTGCTGTTTACTATTTTGCTAGTTTGTTTTGGGGTAACTTTTGTGTATTGTGCATATTTAGATATTTTGGAGGGACCAAATTTTAATCTTTGTGTTATAATAGTGAGTTTAACCTTTTTTGAATTTATGGTTTGTACATGAAATATTTAATCATATGAACATCACCGTCTTCATGCTCTGTTTGTTTTGTGCTTTCTTTCTGTTTCCTTTCACTTGCATGTCCCTACATGGATATTTTGTTTGCTTAATTCTATAGTGATTTAAAAGCCACTCTGTTTTTCTGTTTCTACTGAAAATTAATATATTTAAATGTCCTGTAATATATACATTAAAATTTTCTATATCAGTGCAAAATGTTATCCATTTACTTCCTCCTATGAAAGATGAGAAATGAAGCATGCTTTACCTCCTCTCCTCCAGCCACCTACCCCACCCCACTTGTTAATTTTAATAAAAGATAATCTGGCTTCTTAGATGCAGTTTAATTTTAATATATACTACTTACCTTTCTTAATATATACTACTTATCTTTCTTTTAAATATTTTTTATACTGACATGAATTTTTACAATTGTTGAATAAAGAAAACAATGTTCAAGTAGTTTCAATTTTTACCGGCTGTCATTTTATACCATAACTTCCTCATTTTTGTGATTTCTATTTTAATTAATCTCTTATTTGAGTGGTGAATTTTTTTTTTAAAGTGAATGTGGGCAGTGTATTTTCTGAGGTTTTTGCATATGAGAAAAGAACTTTCTGTTGCAAAAGCACGTGACCAATAATTTGGCTGAGTATAGAGTTTTTCAGTGGTAACATTTTCCCTCAAAAAAAAACTATTCTATTTTTTTTTTCTAGCAGGCTTTTAGTACTACAGGGACAATTCTGATGTCAAGATTTAAATAATTTCATATTTAAATTTCATTTTTAAAAAACCCATCAGAAATACAGTTGTGTTAGGGGAAATAGTGAGAGTATGGGAAACTTGCATTATTCAAATAGGGCCTTTGCCTCTCTTTCATTCCTTCTGTGTGATCTTCTCCTGGAACAGAAGCAAACCTTCGCAAGATGAGGCCTTTACCATTTGCCTACCTGCCCACACCAGAGAGAAGGCCTGGCGCCAGTAGGGCCGCCTATGTCAGGAGTGTTCTCCATGCTGTCAACTCCCCGCTGGGTTTGAACTGACCATGCCAGGAGCAAATCCTGTAGCCTTTTAATTTTACTGGTGGAGCCCAAAATAGTTTGTTCAAAAAAGAGAAAAGCAATCCAAGTGGCATGCTCTCCAAAGGCCACAAGTCTGCTTTGCCTTCATTATTCGCCTTCTGATAGAGGTAATGAAAATTATTTCATTGATCATCCCCAGCCTTCCATACCCATGACATTTCTGAATCCAACTTTTGTCTCCATAAAAAGAAATGTGTGACCTGGACTCTTTAGTATTGGTACCACTGCACAAAGCAAAAACTTCTTTGGCATAAAAGCAAATCACACAGATCCATGGAATACCTACTAAATGGCCCTGCTTTCACTTTTGCTGAACTGCACTTTGGTTTTCTGTGCCATTTGCCTTTGTGAAGTATACTAAAGGAAACCCTTGTATGAAACTCGTAAATTTATTTGCTATAAGATATTGGTGAACATAGTGTTAATTATGCTACACCATAAGGCTGCCACCTGTAGATTCAGTCTTAAACTACGTTTTAAAACCTATCTTTTCCCTAAGCAGAGAAATTTTAACTCTTATTCTCAGGGTATATCCTAATTCTCAAATTTAGACTGTTGTCTTGTAGCTCAGTTTCAGTAACTGAGTTCTGCTCTATTAAAACTATATCTTTCCCAGCAAGTCTTTTGTTCTGTGTTGTCAGTTTTTTCTAGGAATTAGGGTGCTGTCCCTAGACTCTAGATCCTATTCCATAACATCAAGAGGGGAGGAATCCTCCCCAACACATTTTACAAAGCCAACATCAGGTTGATACCAAAGCCAGGAAAGGACTCAACAAAAAAAGAAAACTATAGACCAATATCCCTTATAAATATAGATGCAAAACTTCTCAACAAAATCCTAGCAAAGTGAATTCAGCTGCTGATTTAAAAAAAAAAAATCCATCACCACCAAGTAGGCTTCATCCCAGAGAAGCAGAGATAATTCAACATACACAAAACTATAAATGCAATTCACCACATAAATAGAAGTAAAAGCAAAAACCATATGATCCTCTCAATAGCTGCAGAAAAAGCATTTGACAAAATTCGGCACCCTTTTATCATAAGAATGCTTAACCAAGTAGGCATAGACAGGACTCTTCTCAAAATGTGGAAAGCCCTATACAACAAACCCACAGCCACATCATACTGAATGGGGAAAAATTGAAAATATTCCACTTAGAACTGGAACCAGACAAGGTTGCCCACTATCACCATTTCTATTCAACACAGTGACAGAATGGTTTCTATCTGGTGCTAGAAGGACTGCCCTGACATAAGCTCTTCCCACTCAGTACTTCTCAGCCTCATATTCTCCCTGCATCTCTTGCTCGTTGACTGCAGTCTTCATTGGAGCTTGCTCATTTTCTTCCAATTGCCCACACTCTTTGAACTTTCCCAGATACTCTGTCATAACTCAGTAGGCCTCTGTGTCCCTAAGAACCTACATTCCTAAGCCCAACCAGTCCTACCATCCACTAAAGACCCAGTTCTAATATCACGCTTATTTGTCACCAGAACTAAGGCAATTCTCAATTATCTGGAATTGCCCACAGGTGAATAAAGTCTTATGCAGTAGCAATAAATACTTACAAAGGTATTTATTGAATATGCCATAATGTATAGAGGTGAGGGGGTTAAGGCCCATTCCCAATCACCTGAAACTAAAATCCAGTTCATCAAAATAAAGATGGTGCCTACACCAGGCCACACAATTTTACCTCTTTTTCACGTGTAAACAATTGACTTGTACTTAGACAACTGATTTTCGTTTTCTTCTCTGATCATCCTCACAAAGGAAACTATGAGTGGTTATTCCTCCACTGCTGAGTAGCTCAAAGAAGCGAGAAACTCACAAGTATCTCAATTTGCCTTGTTTGCCTCTAAGTAGACGTTAACAATATTTCTACAAGGATTTTCCAGTAAGTAGAAATGTATTGTTAAAATATTGACATTTTTATTCTGTTTAAGTCAACAATGTCTATAAAACCCTGGAGGGATGAAATTTTCTTGAAATCATCTCTGAATAGTTTCTTTGGAAATTATGGATTGAAAATTTCTAATTTGACTCTGATAATAAAAAGACAAAATGACCTGACCCTGTCAATAAACAGTTGTTTGGTTTCTATGATAGTAATTTTATCTCCTTGAATCTTTATGTGGTTTGAACCTATATGATGACTTTGTGTGTAGTTATTCCTATTTGTCAATGAGCATTTATTGAAGGCCTATTCCCAGCAGATCCTCTGCTAAGCACTTCATGTGTGTTGCCTCCCTTTATGGCACATCAGACCTCCAAGGCAAGATGATCATCATCATTTTGTAGACGAAAATACTGGCACCCAGGCAGCTCCCTAATATATCTTACTGTCAAATGGATTCTAACTCAAGCATTCTAGGCAGGTAGAGAAAAGAGACCCAGTCACCAATATGAACATATTGATGTGGAGTTGCATGATGCTGTAAAAAATATATGCTTTATTTTAGATATAAAATATTCTATCAAGCACTGTTCTTTTTTTAATAAATATGCATAATTTACAAATATTAACTCATTTAATCTTTATAACAACATGATAAGGACTGTTATTGTGTCCATTTTAGAGATGAGAAGACTGAGGCACAAAAAATCAAGTAACGTGTTCAACTCAGTAAGTGGTGAAGCAAAATTTCGGATCCCAGCAGGCAAGCCCCGGAGTCCATGCTTGACACCACACTAAAATAAATTTAGGATAACACAAGAAAGTCTGTACAGAGCAATAATCCGTAATGATATTTCTTCCTAATGCTTTCCACAGGTTGAGAGTTTTGAATTTTGCATGTATAATAGCTCAGCTGATTAAGAATAACAATACTTTATGTGCCTTTGCTCAGGTTTTTAAAAATGTATAGCAAAGGATGAAAAACCATGGACTGACAAAGGAAGTTATAATGTTCATAGTACTTTCTGCTTTGGGAAGGATACTTTCTGAGAAATGCATTATTCATTTGGGGGATTATAACAAAGCTGGGGCATTTGAGTGAAACATATTCATAGAATTATTAAATTTGACATACAAACTATAAAAAAGGAGCACACCACCCAGAAGTAGTTTTCTGCAGAAAAATTTTAAATCGCCCTTGCTTTAAACCTTAAGATCATACATCTTCAGCATTAATGAAGAGCTGTTTATTTTTTAAATAAGTGAAATAAACCATATCTCTTGAGATGTACTATTGAAGGTGGAACCAGAAAACATGTTTTAAAATTTATTTTATTTTTATTTTATTTATTTGTTACATTTTGCATTATCTCCCTGCTTTTCCTTAGGAATGCGTTTCTTGAACCACTTTTTCAGTCGGCGTCTGCCCCCTGTGGTAAGCTGAGGAGGCAGCAGTCTGTAGGAGTGCAGGTTACAGTGTATGATAAGGGACTCTGCAGTTCAGCGCAGAACCAGCCCTGGGGCTTTTTTAGGAGGTGTGGCAGGAGCAGTGGGGGATGCAGGGAAGGGAAAATAGCACTCTGGATTCCCCCTGAAGGGAGCTACAGCATTGCAGGGCCTGGCTGTGGCTTATTCCCTGGGCAGCTGCCACTACAACTGGTCCAGGAAACAATCATGATGAGACACAGAGGCCTGCTGTTTCTCCTTTGTGTCTGAAAGACCATATTATTTTTGGGGCTCTTTAGATTTGAAGGGAAGTGTATTCATTTGGCTTGTTGAAGACCATAATTGATTGAGCTGGTAAATATATATTTGTTAGAGAGTGGCTATGCTTTGTGGAAAAATGTAAGTCAAAATGGTGCCTTTATGTATTTAATATTTTACTTTATTTGCCAATAGCTTTTCAACTATCCACAGAGAGAGAGATATACCTAGTTCAAATACAGAGTTATGCCAATATAAAGTAGAAAATTTTTTTCTTTGTTGAAAATGCTGATATTCTGGCAGGATCTTTATTTAAATTTTTTGTTGACACATTAAATATATTTATAAGCAGCCTGGAGAGAATAAGAGGTTAAAGGATGTGAAGAAGGATTGAATATATCAACACTAACTCTGAATGAACATATTTCACCTTTATTCATTGCTTATACTTTGTTTTTGTATTGAGACAACAATCTAATTTTGGTGGTGAAATACCATTGACTTCAACTCAGAAATGGCAGTGACAATACCTGATTTTAGTTAAGTGTGACGGCTCGCAGCCTGGTGAAACAATGGAAGGCAATGTGTCAACTGAGCAGTGCAGAGTCCTGGATCCGCTCCCAGGTCTCTCACTCATCTGCTCCATGGCCTTGGGTAATTTGCTTAACCTCTTGCATGACAGTTTCCACAGCCACAAAGTAGAGTTGATTATGTTACTGCGTGAGAAAACTTTGGATCGCTCTAAAGTAGGGTACGGAGTAGGCAACAGATAAACACAAAGCACATCCAGGAATTGTGGCCCCTCCCAGAATTGTCCTACTAAGTGTTCCCAGGAGTGGTGGAGAGGAACACAAGGAAACTTCTGGAGGCGATAGATATGTTTATTACCTTGATCGTGGTGACAGTATCATCAGTGTATGCATATGTCCAAACTTATCAGATTGTATACACTAAACATGGGCAGTTTTTTTGTATATCAATTATACCTCAACAAAGCCACTGAGAGAAAGAGAGAGAGAGGGAAAGAGAGAGAGAGAGAAAACCCAGCAAGTAAACGTGACTTGGGAGGCTTATTTACAAGATGGTAGACATTTAAAAAAAGGATGTTCTGGGAGACCCAGGACCCATCATTACTGGGGACAGCCAACTCCACAGGGACTTGCTCTGCCTGCAGGAAACAGTTGGATAATTTCCTTCCCTTTTCCACACCCACGTAATATTTGTGGGGAAAAAAGGAAACAACTTGATTCTCCTAAGGGGAAAATAAAACCATAAATAGGGAAAAGAAAATATGACCTGACAGTATCATACTCACCCTATATGTCATACATGCTAAGGCAACAAGCAGTCATTCCCAAACATGGAAGACATCAAGGCTACAAGAACTCAAAGACCCTTCTTGAATAAAATAATTGACAGTAAAATCTAGCAAGTTAAGAAATGGATAGAAACAAAGAAGTAAGGAAGTAGAAGATGTGGTAAATAGTGAATTCATGGCTACAGAAAAGGATATAAGTATTATAAATATGATAACATAAAAGTTCAACTTAAGAAAAATTGGGACCTAAAATAGAGAAAGTGGGGGAAATATAATTATATTTTCAAAGCAGGGAATCAATCAATGTTGTGTTAATCTAGAATATAAAGTTAAAATAACACAATGACCCAAACTCAAACAAATAAAAACATAAACCCATAGACTATTATTTAATAACTGTTCATTAAAATGATATGGCATCTGCAGTAGAACAAGATTTTAGGCACTTAATATACAAAAGACCCAACACATGAGTCCACAGTATCATGAAACGCAGATGATTAAATATTTTATTTTATCCATAAAACGTATAAAGTTTCCTACTTATTTATTTTACTCTCGTTCTGTTTTAGAATCCATATATTTGGGGGCTCCCTCTGGTGGTTAAATAAAATATAATTTTTATATTAGCAATGCTAAAAAATTTTAAATAAAATAAAAAGCTATCATGTACACTGAAATAACTTCCTGTAGAATATTAAAGTCTTTTGCTTGTTAAGATATTATACCCATTGCGGTGTGCTGATGATAGTGATGATGATGAGGAGGAGGAGAAGGGGGAAGAGGAAGAGGAAAAAGATTCTATTGAACTCTTTGACTTGTATTGATTGCGATGGTCACGGATGATGTGGTTGACAACAACCTGTCAAGAACAAGCAGAGAAGGCAAAATTAGTTAAAAGCAAAGTATACGTTTTTCAAAAGCACAAAATTTAAAAATAAACAAATTTCTAGAAAGCAAAATGGAAATTGAGGCAACATTCTGGAGCTCCCAAACAGTACAAAAAATTCAAAATATCAACCAACAAAGCACCAAGAGCAATAAAGATACTACATAATAACATTTTCATTATTATAACGACTATATGTCTCAACAATTTTATTATTCGAGCAATTTTATCCATTAATCCAGAGCAAAGGTAAAATTGCTTTAATAGAGAAATGATCACTTGAAATTCTATTTGATAAAAGAATTTATTTCTCTCTAATTCTTTCCTAGTTCTTATAAAAGAATGGGGCTACTTTTTTTTTTTCTGCTCTTCCTCAGCCACTGCCCTTTCCACTGAGTAGTGAAGGGCTATTACTACCAGTTTCCTTGAGAGAGTGGAGAAAGCTCTACCTGCTGGAACATGGGGGAATGGAAATGAAATTTTTCTTTGGCTGAAGCTGTAGGGATCAGCAGAAATTCTTGCCATCTTCAGGGTTCTTTATCAAGTACATTTTCTTGGCTGATGACATAAATCACATTAAATGTGGTAGCACGTGTGTGCTCTGGAAGTATAGAAGGAAGGGTTCCTATTTCTGGAAAATCTTTTGGAAATGTGAAGACCATCAACTCCTCCCATCATTCCAGTCCTCACTAACTTATCTGTGCTTCTTTTTCACAAATGGCATCCTCAGAGACACCATGAATAAAAGTCACATTAATCTCCTCTTCTGTACCTGATTGAAATGAATTGTTATCATACTCCAAGAACTAAAAAAAAAAAAAAAAAAAAGGGAAATAGTCTCAAATATAAAAGAAGGAAACTATTATTTCAAGTTTACAGGATCAGCTTTCAGAATTGAGCATCAAAGGCTGTCTGTCATATGAGTAAACCACGTTTGCCCCTTACCTCTGGGACTATACATATTTACACGTGTATCATCTTTACGTAGCGCAGGCCATTTTTAGGGCAAACACAACAAAAAGGTGAGAGAGTGTCTGTTTCACAAGATCATGTTACCTTAAGCTCCTCCTGTGCTTGGAAGCTCTAGTGAGCTATTAACAGAACTGTCTGAGAAAAATCCTAGGAGCTACTCACTGAGCTATTGATTACATAATCAGGGGGAAAATTTAAGAGTAAAACTGAAATTAGGAAGCACTCCTGTGATTGAAGTTTGGCAGACTTCAAGGAGGCAGTCACAGGCAGCAAGGCTCCACCCCCAAACAGCTATTTCCATCCACTCTCCAGCCTTTACGTACAGTGTTACCTTCCACAGGACACCTGTAGAGCAGTGGTCCCAGGAAGAACACAATTCGTTCTCAGAGCAACTAGGTTTGGGGCATGGTTCATATTATGTTCCCCATTGGAGATGAAGGAGAAGAAAGAGAATGAGGAAGAGGGGGAAAAGGAAGAGGGAAAAGAGGGGAGATGGAGGAGGGAGAGTAGAGAGGAGAGGGGGCAGGGGAAGAAGAAAAGGAGGAAGAAGAAACAACCTAGGTAACTGTTTCACCTAGAATTTCTCAAACTCATTTGACAGTAACACCCAACTTTCCCATTTTCCCTGCCTATAACCACTCTGTGAAACTAGTATTCAACACAGCATACTTTGGAGAAAGCTTCATAATAGAATTCAGATAAATATAGCAGCTAAGTGAGCAACCAACAAGACTACACCTGTGTATACAAGTGCATACATAAACACTATTTAGATGGGTGATTATGCCTAATTTACAATTCTTACATGCATTTGTAATGGCCTATTGATAGACTTCACTAGATCTCAACACTGGCTGTATATTGTAATCACCTGAGGAGCTTTAAAAGATAATAATAATGTCTGGGCCTCACACACAGAGATTTTGATAATAATATTCTTGGGTGAGATTCAAACACTGATACATTTAGAAGCATCCACGTAGCCAGAAGTTGCAAACCCAAGATAAATAGTCAAAGGATTCCTCCTTCCTTCTAAGTTACAGCTCCTTGGTTTTCTTCCATCCTCCCTCCCCTTCTTGCCCTACACTGTTGTTGAGGAAAATTCACCGTTCCTTTCCTTCACTAAAAACTAGTTTAAAGGGGCAACAGTAATGGTGACAAAAAAGAAGTAAAAACAAGTAGACACAGGAGAGACACAGTTGCTCTTCTGGGCTAATGTCCACCCCATACTGCTATTGTGCTTAATCTTCTGGCAAAATACTTCAACACTTCTCTGAAAATCAATTTAATTTTACCTTGAGCTCTGTGCGCCAGATCTAGCATTATCATTTAAATGGGGCTTATCTAATTTTTTTAACTAAATTTGAGAGAGAGAGATGAAGAATGAAAGGGAAAAAGCAAGACGGAGGTTTGGGGCTTGGAAAATTCCTGTTCCCACTGTTTTCTATGCATGAATATGGGCAGAGTGGGTGGACACAGGTATTCCCAAAATTCATCGCTGGGACCACAGTGGGAAAGACAGGTGTTCTGCACTGTCAACGCCAGGGTCCCAAGCCCTCACGTGACTCCTCTGGTGATGTCCACATGCAATCTCAGCTTCTGGGTCAGTCCTGAGAGCAGCAAGCAGGATGAGATATTACAGTGATACATTTCTTAATCCTGGATCTCCTGAGGAGATGCTATGTGCTCCTGTGCAGTCTCCGCCCTTCAAATGGATCAGGTCCTGTTTTCAAGACGCTCTTCTGCAGGGCTTCACCATGACTACCAGACACTGGGACTGTACACGCACACAGTGATGCCAGGAAGCATTTGCCCTGGCTGTTCCCTCGTGATTGATCTCCCTACAAAGAGGATCTGATTGTCTCCTGAAATGCTGATTCCCACTCCATAGTATGCCCTGTCTCTCTGATAAGTTTTTAGATTTCCCTTTTGGACTTGATGGCTTTTCTAAACTCTAGATCATGTGTCTGAGTCCGGAGATCATATTAGTTCTTGTCAGTCCCTTCCTTTGTGTGTCTGTGCCTTATGATGATGGTCCTGCTGCCAAGGCTTGGTTCTTTAGGGAACACTGACTACTTGGCTCCAACTTTCCTACCATAATGGGAATCACATCACATCTAGCTGCTGGACTGTAGGACTGTCACTTGGTATGCACACCTACAGTATGAGGAACAGGAGGGATTCAGAGGGATCTAGTCACTCCTGTCATCACCTGACCACCCTCCAATGAGCCAGCTTCGGCCATGAGGTCAGTGTCCCTAACCCCAGCTCTGGCTTACTCCCCAGCTTTCCACAAGACCTCAGTAGGCCTAATGCCAGATCCCCATTTGTGATACCTGCATCCAAGCATTTATCTCTGAATTCTTTCCACCACAAAAACATTGAGAAGTGTGAGAAAAACCTTCTATAAACTGTAAAATCCATGCTCCTAGCATATTAACAGCAATTAGCTTAGCATTTCCATTAATATAATAGTACATTATGTATTAAATAGGATTTGTGGGTCTCACAGAGATTTTGAGTATCATGACTAAAGGGTTATTTCTCAAACAAAATGTACTGAATTCTAAATCATTCTTTGGCAGGGTTTACTCCCCAAATAGCTAGTTAAACTATAAAATCAGTAGCACTTGAAGATATAGGTAAAAGGTGCTTTGTTGGCAATGTGTTTCCCAAAGAGGATGCTTCAAATAACAAGACCCTGTTATTTTTTCATATTTTTACCTAATCTAAAAGAATATCTGCCAATCAAAATAAGTAAGGGGTGATTCAGTATCGAGAATTGGTTGGCACAAAGAATTCTAATTAGCTTTGTTGTTTCTGATGCCATCTGCAAGAGAATTTGCCCTAATGAAATCTGGCCAAAGGGGTTATGTCATGTCACAATTTTATATACTGAGCAGCCATTATGCAAGCACAGTGCTCTTGTTCTTGTTGCTAGATGCCCTTAGGCTATGCAAAGAGAGGAACCAGTCTACCTTTAATAACAAAATGTGCTGACCTGCAACTAAATAGAAAAGTCAGTGTGCCTTTATCCCTCTAAATGCTAAGACTGGCGTCTCCTCACCACATATGTGTGTTCACATCTATTTTTCAGTATTGTCTGATTTCATCCTCACATATCATTGGCTTCAGTTGCCTTATAACTCTTGCCCCAAATGAAATTCTTTACCTCCAAAAGAAAAAACTTCTGTGGAAAAAGTGGACTAATGTTTTCCATTAACATCAACTTATGCAAGTACAACTTCTCCTTAAAATTTTTATATCCAATTCACAGGAAATTTGTGGTAGCCAAACAAGTGCCTTCACCAGGATTATTGGCACAACCTTCAGACTTTCTTTCAAATCACGCAGCTGCCAAGAGCCACTAAATTCAGTCATCGCCAAGTGACTCATTCCCTACTATGTAGCCTCACAGCACATGTGACTGGAATGCATGTCTCAGTGACATTACAAGTCACCATATCATGCACTTTGGGGGTGCTCTTGATTCATAGAAAACATGAATGTTTGCTATTCCAAGGGGCAGGCTCTGCTGCTTTAATTCTCAACGATAAGGGCTACAGTTCAGATGCTGTCTCAGTCCATTTTGTGCTGCTATTAATATAACAGAATACTCAAGATTAGCTCAAGACTGGGTACTTCATAATGAACAGAATTGTATTTCCTCACAGTTCTGGAGGTTGGGAAGTACAAGGTCAAGGGGCTGGCATCTTGTGAGAGCCTTCTTGCTGTATCATTCCATGACAGTAGGGAAAAAGCAGTCTGGTGAGAGACAGGGAAGGGGGCCCAGACTCCTCCTTTTATTATATAAGGAACCTACTTCAACAATCATAGCATGAATTCATGACCTAATCACTTCTTAAAAATCCCACTTCTCAACACTGTTGCACTGGGGATTAAGTTTCCAACACATGCACTTTCAAACCATAGCATATGTCAAACAGTGATGTCGGAGATATTCCATTCCCGGGCAATTTCCAACAGGCTAACTAAAAGTGTATCCTTTCTTTCCCAAATAAGTGATTATGTCAGAAATCAAATGAGCGATAACGATGTTATTATAAATATAACCTGGAACACACTATGTTTTGTTTGAACAAAACACTATATAATGTCACTAACTTGGAAATATTAGGAACTTGTAACATATCTCACCATGAATCTCAACATACCAGTGTGTTACAAGAGCATGTTTTAAAAGTGTTGGTCTATAGGTTTCATTGCAGGGCAACAGGATTTTTATAGCAGTCTTCATCCAATTCTCACAATATTCTTGGAAAACAGAAGATGAAGATTTTATTTCCCTTGTGTTAAGAGTTTCTTTCACACATATATGAGATCATAAGTCAAGCGAGTGGTTCTGTGTTGCACACAGTGGCCAAGCACTTGCTGCTTAGATGGGGAGAAGAAGGGATGATTTTTACAATTAAGTTTGCAAGGCTGACATTTAGAAGACTTTTCCTTTATTCTTAACTGCTTCACTTACAATTAGGAAATGATGCTGTTATACCAGTATTTTCTAGAGTCTGATCTACCTACTTATTTTTCCTTTGTGATGCTTTATAGAAAAAATAAAGGTACTGAATTCAAATAAGTTCTGGGAAATACTGCATATGATGTCTATCTCGTAGAATCACAAGGTTGTTTTGCACATTAATGGTGTTGAAAGGTCCTGCAGTAAAGAATCATGTTCAATCTTGTCCCACTTATGTTATTAACATGTATTTGATCATGGAAACCTTTTTCCCTGTAACTGCTGTTAACATGAGTTGGGACTGTCTTCTGAAAAACACTCTTTGGGAACTGCCATGTGAGACGTTAACTATCTCATGGTTCAAATAATCAAGTCCCCTATAGACGTTTTACTCATTTGTTTTTATATGAAAGAAAAAATGGGCAACTTCTTATGAGGACCCTTTATAAAGCTCTCTTCCTAGAAACTGAGAAGTATAAACAAACATAAATGCAAATGAGAAAGAAAATGTTTGTCAGTCTGATACTAGTAACTAGTGCCAATGATATACAGGTTGAGCATTCCTAATCCAAAAATTTGAAATCTGAAATGCTCCAAAATCTGACACTTTTTGAGCACCTTCATGATGCCACAAGTGGATAATTCCACACCTGACCTTATGTGATGAGTCATAGTTAAAATGCAGGCACACCACACAGTTTATTAGGTGTCCCTCTAGGGAAAAAAAGACCCTCCTAGCTCCCTTTCAGCTAGAGCATATTTTTTCCAAGCTCTGCATGACAGTAATAGCAAACAACCACAAATTGTCCACATTGGTGGCTGAGATAGTGACACCTTTGCTTTCTGGTGATTCAATGTACACAAACTATGTTTTGTGTACAAAATTATTAAAAATATTGTATAAAATTACCTTCAGGCTATGTGCATAAGATGTATATGAAACACAAATGAATTTGGTGTTTAGACTTGGGTCACATCCCCAAGATATCTCATTATGTATATGGAAATATTTCAAAATCTAAAAAGTATCCAAATTCTGAAACACTTTGGTCCCAACCATTTCAGATAAAGGATATTCAACCTGTCTCACAACTTGTTGGCCAGAATTACTGCCAAATACAGTAAATTTGAATCAGTGTGAAAAAAAAAATCAAAGGTTGATGTGCAACTTCTCTTCCTGAAAACTGCACATAAGTAAAGCAGACTCTGCCAATTCTCACTAATAGTGAGTAATTGGAAACAGGGGTGGAAGTACAGGTGATCTTGGGAGAAACGGGCTTTTGCCATAGACTGTTCCTGCCCCAAGCTAAGCAAATGCAGAATAATGAACAGCCAATTCCTCAGCATATTGTTATTGTTTGTTCAATGGTTCCTCTCTTCTTAAAAGTAACGTATTTTCTCCAACGTGGCAGTGGGGAAGGCATCCTCTGATCTAGAGACTCTAGAACTAAGGGTGAGCTATTTTCACAGGTGTAAAGGGGATTGTGCAAGAAACAGGGAGGAAAAATACAGCCTGGCCAAACCAAAAGCCCTTAGGCCTTGGAACTTTTATCCAACTTGATTTTTCACCTATATAACGAACGTAGGTAGGTAAATAATCCAAAGTCAAAGGGGTCTCCCTTCCTACCTTCAAATCAGGCCACGCATAACCCACTTCCCTCTCCTCCCCTCACCCTTCCCCGCCAATATGAACACACATTAGAACTCATACAACACACTGGAACTGAAATGTAATGTGCTTTTCCTCCAGCACATAGATAGAGGGAATAAATACAGAAATAAAGCTTCTCATGGCCATAGTTCTTTTTCTCCCTGCCTCAGGTGTAGCACAAATGAATTTATATTTAAATTTGAAGGATGAATTAAAATGACAGGTAAACAGAAGGGGAAACCGTGAATCATCTGTCCACGTTATTTGGGGAACAAAAGCTGTCTTGCACAGTCTTTGGTCAAAGATGAGTACAAGAAATAAGTTTGTTTAAAAAAATGTGGCAGAGTGCACAGCCTGCAAAATACAGACTGAGCATATTCTTTGTAAAAATATTTACTTCAGGAATGAGCGGACAATGTTAAAGAAAGACTATAGTATTAAGGGAATTATAAATCTATAAAATAATATAAACTTTTATGTACAGATAATTCCTCCCTTTTTTTTCAAGTTCTGAGGAAATTTACTAACTTTAATTAAAATATTCGACCCTGTGCTTATAAATTTGAAAATCTATTTGAAAGACATTTTTTCCTGGAAAAATATAAGTGAACCAAATTGTCCAAAACAAATCAACAATAAAAGAAAGCACTGACAAACCTATTATATACTGACGAAGTGTAACAGGAGAATTCTTTCAGATTTCAAGGAAGAGTTTATTTCTAAGAGCACAGAGGAAGAAGGAAAGCTTCCCACTATTTTATGCAAAGTTAATGTAACCCTGAAGCAAAACCCAAGCAAAACAGCCTATAAGTAGTAAAACCACAGACCCATCTCAACATAAATTTTATAGCCAAAATCTGTAATAAAATGTTAACATTTGTAATCCATTGCTGTACTGAAAGTTTACTATTATATGACCAACTGATGCTCATTCCCAGAATTAAAAAATGGTTTAATGCTAAAGATTTCTTACCATACTTTTTTCTGACAAATAGATCAAAGAAAAAAATGCTCTGTGATTGTCATGGGTGCTAAAAAGTCATCAAACACCCATTATACTTTTTTTAAAAAACTTCTTAATAAAGATCTTTAACATGAAATTTTTTAAAAAGCTTGAACTAAACTAACAGCCAGAAGTTTTTCTCTATTGACATTGATATTGTTCTAGGAATGCTAGCCAAAGAAATTGTTGAAAAATGTTTTCTAAGAATATTAAGTGTAGATAATCAAAAGGAGGAATTATATAATAAGGACTCAGAATTTATTAAATAATTTTTATTTGCAGATAAAATATTTTTCTACAGGAAGAAAACAAGAATATTGACTAAAAATAACTTAAGAAACTTCAGCAAAGGTATCCAGTTAAGAAATTAATGCTTTTAAGTGTAGCTTTCCTATATAAGTAAACAACTAATTAAAATAACAAAAAGATGTTATATTTATGATAGCTATTGTTATACAATAGCCTTATAGACATCAAAATGTTATTAGTGAGAGATGGAATTGCACGTGCTTTTATCCCACTTTCTTTGTTTTTAGTTTTTTATATTGCTTTAAAAATGGATTGATTTTACTATCAAAAATTAAAGATCTAGTCTCTTTAAAAATTAAAAGAATAAAATGCATTAGTATAAACACCAGAAACTTTTACCATTGTATTTTAGTAGCTGATATAATTTAGTAAGGACTCACTTCATAGATTTATTTTTTAGTGCTGGAAGAGTCTTCAGAAGATATCTAACTCCAACCCGCATTTTCAAATAAGAAGTTTAGGTCCTCAATGATCACAGGATATGTTTAAGGTTTCCAGTCAATGGCAAAACCAGGATTAAAACTTAGGACTTTTGACTTTGAGTCCATAGTTTTTCTTTGCTTTTTCCTAATTTCTCTTATCCATTCCACTCTTCATTATGGTATGAATAGTAATTCTTAGCGATTAATGGTCTTTGTTTAATTTGACTTAGATTTTAGAGTATTAAAAAAAGATTTTAGAGTATTAAGAAAACACTCTATCAACTTACATTAATACTTTGAGGTTGGAATCAAAATCTAAATCTTGGAGATTTAGGGATTCAATCTAGCCTGGCATTGAAAAGTCTTGCCTGTATCTTTTCTCATCTGATACTGATCATTGTGCTACAGCCATAAACGTTTATTTTCTGCTAAGTGGATAAAAGTAAAAATGGGAAAATGTTCCCCTTTCCAGTGGCTTCTGAGGTCCCCACTCTCCTTCCCATTCATCCAAGAACAGAAATAGATAAAGGATACATTCCCTATGCCATCACAAAAGTACATATCCTCCTTGCCTGTTCATAAATCTATCCACAATAAAAGGTTTTATGGCCAGATGCTAGATATTGCTTTATTAATAAAATGATTATACCAACTTATAATCATGCTTCCATAATTCCAATCCACAAACTTGATTCAAGAAACAAAAAAGCCCTCCGTTTAAATCTAGTTGTAAGTTCAAGCTTAGCCAAACATAACCTCCATGATCAATATTAATTACTAATATAGTGGACAAAGTTACAGGGTGTGAACAGCTAGAGATGAGGATAGCATATAAATCACAAGAGTGCAAGCAGTGCAGTTTAGGCAGGGAAAGGGAAAGCAATTCGGGCGGTACTCCTCAGGAAGCCAAAGTAGATGTGCAGAGAGCTAAGGGGAGAACTCCAGGAAATTCAGACCAGCCTAGGGTGCCAAACCGCCCTGAGCTACAATGGTTAGAAGGACACCCCCAAGAAGCCCAACCACCCCCAACTACCTGTACATGCCAATTATCTAATCCACTGTCCAGGATGACTCTTTTCTTAAGTGTCTCTCTCCCTCCTGGTGCCCAACACCTCTCCTGCGGTCACTCTCTGCTGATGGCTGTGCTTCCTACTTAGTTGAAAAAAAAATGAAGCAATGAGAAGACACCCTCACAGGCTCCCGCTATCATATTTACCCCTAATAACTACCCTCACGCACTTTGTTTTCCTCTGTTATAAACTACCTGCGTTCATATCTAAGAGCAACCCCTCACTTACGCACTATGTTGCCTTCAACCTATCCTTTTAAGGAACCAACTCCCCAAATCTCTCTTCTTTCTTTTGCATCATCAGTGTCCCCCCTCTATACTTGATCATTTCCATTAGTGTACAAGTATGCTGTTACTTCTTCCGTATTAAACTATTTTTTTTGAAAAAAAAAAAAGAACACACACATTCAAATCATTCACCTCTCTGGACCCATGTTTCCCCTCAGATTTCTGCCCTCTCTCTCTGCTCCTTGTATTATATTAACATATCCTATTCCTCTCTTTCTCCTACTTTTTCCAGTTCACTGAACCATGCTTGGATCAAAGTCTCCATTGACCTCCACATTGCACAACCACAAACAAATTCCCCGTTTTCACCTTATTTGATCAGCCAGAGGCATTTAAAATGGTTCTTTCCTTGTCTTTCAAGACACACTCCTGATTTTCTTCCTCCCTCCACTCTCATTCCTTTCTTTGGCTAGCCCCTCCTCTTCTCTCAGACTTTTTTAATGTCCAAGTACCTCACAGCCCAATCCTATAATCTCTTCTCTAACTATCTTCATTGGTGATTTTATCCTGACTCATGGCTTTCAATATCACTCAGTCATGGACAACCCTCTAATTTGTATCTGCAGCTCACAATTCGTCCCTGAACTCCACATCCCGATATATGAGGGTCTACCATGACACCTACAGGTTAGATGAACACACCCAAACCAGGGCATTTTATTGTCCCAGATGCTGCTCCCCTTTCTCATCTCTGTTAATGGACCTACCTTCCACTCAGGTGCTCATATATAAAACCTTGAACTTATTCTTGACTCCTCTCTTTTCTTCACACCCTATATCCCCTCTGTTAACAAACTGGGATGACTCTACCTTCAGGTAGTATGTAGGATCTAGCCTCTCCCAGGCACCTTCATTGTTACCACCTCAGACTAAGTGCTAACTTCACTTGCCTGGATTATTACAAAATCTTCCAAACTGGTTTTCCTGCTTTCACCCTTAACCCACCCCAGTCTGCTCCCAGAAAGGCAGCCAGAGTGATTATTTTAAGGTGTAAGTCACATCCTGTCATTCTTCTGCTTAAATACCTGCCGTAAATACCTCCCCACTTTGGCAAGAGCCAAAAATTTTCAATTGCCTGCAAAGCTCTACGTGTCTGGCCCTGCCATGACCTCTCTGAACTCCTCTCCTATTTTTCTTCCCCTTGATCATTCTGTTTAAGCTACCATGATTTTCCTGGTGTTCTTGGTAGAAATGAGGAGTCTTTTACATCAAGGCTTCTGTATTTGCTGTTCTACATCCTACATCCGATCTGTCAACAAATCCTGATGGCTTTATCTTCAGTTAATTCCAGAATCTGAATCTGACTGCTTCTTAACACAAAAATGTTTTCATATTTTTTACCCAAATATCCACAGGGCTCACCATTTGCTCACATATCACTGTACTCATAAAGCCTGCCTTCACTACAACCCATAACCCTCTGGGTATTTCCTAACCCCCTGACTTTGCTTTATTTTTCTTCTTAGTACTTATAATCTTCTTACATATCATACAACTTAATCATTTATTACGTTTTATTGTCTATCTCCCCATATTAGAACATAAGCTCCATAAGGCTTTTGATATTGATAAAGATGTTTGATGTTTTTGTTCACTGCTTTATCCCCACTGTCTAGAAATATACCTGGCACATCGATAATCAATGATTAGTCTTCAAAGATATAAAATTAGAGATATAAGACAAGGTTATTTGAAAAATCGGTCTGTGTCTTGAGAAGTCTAAAAATGTAACTCTGTCAATATTTAGAAGACCAGTCTTTAAAGTACAAAACATCATTTATGCTTGTGTGGATTTTTTTTCACCTTCGTCCAGATGTTAAAACACAAGGCAACTGCTGGAGCTAATGCCGGTCAATTACACGTAATATAATTTTTGGAACACACGATATGCAACTGAGAAACAAATAGCAAGGTAAGTTCTCATAGTGAACATAGTGTGTTTGTCTCCTAGCATAGTGAAAATCTCCATGATTGTAAATTCCTAGATAATTTCTCTTATACAAATGCAAAATATAACAAGGGTGTTTCCCATTAGCCTGGCAAAATGCTTCTTAATCTTCAATCTATTTTATTACCACATAAAATTCAGAATGATTAAGTGAAGACATAAATTGCTAACTAAAGAGCTACTGAGGAAGAGAGCTACTTCCCGTTCTAGTTACAGGCCCACTTCATCGCTGAGGTAGGCATTTCCCCTTGTGACTTCCCCAAAGGTCCCTGCTTCCTGCCTGCCTCCTTTGGTGAGTGCTGCATCCCTGGAGTGGACAGACCTTCAGGAGAGTGCCATGAGGCCAGCTTGTCCTGAATGCTCTGAATGGATATTTAACATCATGAGAAGGCAGGTTAAGGAATAATTCAAAAGGGTACCACCAAAATTGTCTTTTTAATTTAGGAGAAAGAGCAAAGTAAGTTTCATAATGAATGTATTCATTATTAAGCTATATCCCCACCAAATAGCGTGTGACAATTTAAATCTCAATAAATTATAGAATCTCATGTTTTAAAAAATAGAAAATAAAATCAGAGAAAAATCAATCTATCATATTTTAGAAGGCCTTTCTCATAATAAAAATGGGAAAAGAAATAATGTTAAAAGATCTATATATTACACTGCATATTACCTTTATATACTTATATTACCTTTGGACATTAAAATGTCTCATAAAATTAAAAGGCAATTAATAAGCTAGAAAAATTATTTTAGCACTAATAATGTTAAAAGGCTAATGTAACCTAACATGTGAAGATGTTCTGTAAATCAATATGAATAGCCTAGAAGAAAAATAAGCAAAGACATGAATAGGCATTTTATTTTAAAAAAACCCAGAAAACTAAAGATGATAAACAACATATAAGTGTTTAATAAATATACAAAAGTTTAAACTCACTAATAATGACAAAAATGAATATTACAAATAATATTGCAATATTTTTTTATGACAGCCTGAGTTATGATGTGTCACTATACTAATCCCATAATCATAGTAATATAGCACAAGAAAATTGATATTTCATTTGTGCTACAAGTTTATCACAGTCTAGAGGGCTCTGTTTGCATATTTTCTTAGGGATCCAGACTGAGGAAGCCCCTACCAGCTGTTCCAGCAGCGACTTGTGTCCTTTTTAGCCAATGTGGTATGAGAAGAGGCCAGAGGATCACATGTAATCTCTTCTCTGCCTTGGCTGGGAAGAAATACATGTCACTTCTGCTCACAATTACCTTGGCTAGTACTAGTCATATACCTTCCTATTCCAGCATTGCTCTCCCTGTGAATCTCTCAAATTGGCAAAGATTAGAAGGCAGAAATGGAAGGAAGGAAGGAAGGAAGGAAGGAAGGAAGGAAGGAAGGAAGGAAGGAAGGAAGGGAGGGAGAGGGAGAGAGAAAGAAAGAAATAAGAAAGAAAGATTGATTTTTGATTAAGATATTTCTTGTCCAAGAGAATATGATTGTTTTTCCATTATTTAGATACATTATAAACACAACATTTACTCTTTTATTAAATTGGAACTAACTGATAAGCACATATGTGCATAGAGGGAACTCAATGGAAATCAAACAGGAAGGGGGGAGAGAGGAGGGCACGGGTGTAAACCTACCTAACAGGTACAGTGAACACTATCTAGGTGACAGGCACACTTATAACGCTGACTCAAGCATTGCACAAGCAATCCATGTAGCCAAAAACATTTGTACCCCTATAATACTTTGAAATAGAAAAAAAAAAAGAGCAGTGGGCAAAGGGAAAGAGACATGAAAGTGGATGGCATATTTGGAATTCTGCCAGGTACTTGACTAGGAGAAAAAGGGTGGTAAGAAATAGGTTGAGGAGATAAAGAGAGGCTGCCTGATAAAGATCCTGGAAGTGTTGAGGCATCACATTGAAGACAATGGGAATTACTGAAGACCTTTAAGCAGAAGAGTGCTGTGATCGAATATGCATTTTGATAGATTACTCTGGCTGCTGTAAGAAAAAAAAATGGAGATGGAAAAACTCGGGCTGAGAGATTGAGGAAGATGCTATTGCAGGGAGTGATAAAACTATAAATTAAAAATTAAGAATGCCAACTGCACAACACATGGGGGGATGTCTGTTATGTTAAGACAGCAGGGGTATCATATTCCCATGTACATATCTCACAGAAACTTAAGTCTTATAACTAACTTAATCAACCAAACTACAAAATTTATAGTCAATATTGCAGCTGGGACACAAGGTTGCAAAAGCTTGTTTGCATCCACCACAATATTATCCTGTGAGTGATTTTTTTTTTTTTTTTTTGAGACTGTAGCTTCTTGTCAGGTACTGTGATGAGATGGGTTCTCATGAGCTGCAACCTCCAGTAAGGCAGCTACCTTCAACTGTATGCTTTCCCACTTTCAAGGACCCACGGCTACATGCAACCCTTTTCTGATTTTACAAAGAGAGTGGAAATCTTAGTGTCGTCTTCTTGAAGTAACATTCTCTTTCCATCTTTTGTGTGGCTTTTTATTCTTTATCTCCATAGGGTTACTTCAAAGCCACCTTTGTTATCTTTTGCCTTTTTTCCTCTTTCATTCTTTCAACTGATATAATATCCCACCTGAGACAGAGTACAGTGTAGGAGTTAAAAGCACAGACTGAAACCAGACTGCGCATATTTAAATACTAGTGCCATTGTTTCATTAGTTCATAACCTTGAACAAGTTGCTTAGCCACTCCATATCTCAGTTTCTTCTAAAATGACAATAATAATACTTATCTGTGGGAAAAATTGCAAAAATAGCTCCAGTTCTTTACTCCTTCCTGGATCCATATGTTCAGCACTTTGACTTTGCAGCTTTTTTCATCTAGAAGCGGAGTCTCTTCCCTTGCTCTTGAACCTGGGTGTTTTGACTTGCTTTGTGGAATAGAATATGTAAGAAGTGACAGTGTGCGGTCTGAGCCTGGGCTTCAAGAAGCATTGCCTGCTTCCACTCTTTCCCTCTTGTAACCCTGCTGTGGCTGGGTTAAGTCTGGGAATAAGTCCAGACTAGCCTTTTGAAAAATGGGAGACCAACTAGAGAAAGGCCCAGTAGTCCCTAGCTAAAGCCAACCCACACCCCCAGCTCCCCTCTAGCAAGGCAGCTGACGGCGCACAGATGAGCCAGCCAAGCCATTGTCTTTTGAATTTGGCCCAGATCAGCAGAAACAGTAACTTGTGAAAAATAATAAATGGCTATTGTTGTAATTTTTTTACATTTTTAAGTTTTAGCATGGTTTGTGATACAGCATCATTATGGCAATAGATAATTGATACACTATTTTACAGGGTTGAGGTTTAAACAAGTTAACATGTATCAAGTGCTTAGAAGAATGGTTGGCATTTAGCAAATGTTATTTAAGTGCCTCAGAGGTGATATAAATTAGAGGAAAATGGGTTCTCCTTAGCAGAAAGCTTTGTTTCAGTTTCTATGGAAGGTGAGAGTAAGAAGTATGGCTAAAAATCAACTCATTGGAGACAAATATCTATGCAGCTTGATTCCATCCCCATGACCTTACCAAACAAAGATAAGCTGATGAAGACAAGAAATCAAGGGGGTTAAGGAAAAGTCTTACTCAAGGGGAGAACTTAAGACTTCTCTTCCAGCATTAGTAGCCAGGTTTATCATGAATATCCCCTTCTAAGAGCAGAAAAAATGTTCTTTGCTTTTAACAACAGAAACAGAGAACAAAATAAAGACAGAGAAAAAAGAAAAGACTCAAATAAGTGGAGATAATACAGGCAGAAAACGGACACTTAAACATCTCTGTCTCTCAACATAAAAGAAAATATTGCAGCCTCTAAATGAGAGCAGGATACTATACAAAAACAGAAACAGAGAATAAGAGCTCTAGAAAATTAAAAATATACATCAGAATTTCAATTTCATGGGAGAATTAGAAAATAAAATCAGAGAAACACTCATATATTAAAAACAAAAAGAGAAGTATGGGCAATAGAAGAGAAAGCATAAGAAAGTTAGAAAATTTTTCTGTTAGTTCCATTATCTGATTAATGGGGGATTTAGCAGAGGAGAGGCAGAAAATGGAGAGTAATAAATTATTGACAAAAGCTTGCCACAATTATAAAACATAAATGAATTAGACTATAATGCAATGAATGAAATAAAACCCATAGAATGGCACATCACTGTGAAATTTTACAAAATATTGAGGGTAAAAAAATGATCCTAATAGCTTTCACTGAGAAGAAATAGTCATACCACTGCACTCCAGCCTAGTTGACGGAGAAAGACCTTGTCTTTAAAAAAAAATTAAAGCTATAAAGCATACATGTTTATTTTGTTCAATAAAAAAAAAAGACCAAGTTTAAATATTTCATCAGGGTACTATAAAATATAGAAAATGACATAGAAGATTTGAAAAATAATCAAATAGAAAACCAAGAGCAGAAAAATGTGATAACTTCGAAAAAATTTTTCTATCAGAGTTATCATTTGATTGGACATGGTTAAAGAAAGAATTAATAAACTGAAAGAAAGAGTAGAAGAAACTAAAATGGAAAATATAGAGGAAAGGTGAAGAGACGTTAAGGGTACAATAAGAAAGTATAACATCTCAGAAGTAGAATACAGAGAATGTGGCAGAGAAAATATTTAAATAAATAATAGCTGAGATTTTCTAGAACTGGAAAAGATACCATACCACAACTTCAAGAAGCTCCATGATTCTCAAGCAATATAAATAAAAATAAATCCAAATGTGGACACACCATAGTAAAACTTTAGAAAAACCAAAGGCTATAGGAAACATTTTAAAAACAGCCATAGGAAAAATGGTAGGTTATTTTCAAAGGAGCAGCATAGCTTATATCTCATCAATTCTATAAGCATGAAGAAGTTTTATGATGTTTAGTCTCAAAAAGTGAATATTTAATGCAGGAATAAATACTCACTGTGAGATAGGCCATTTCATTTTTGAATAGCTCTAAATATAAAAGTGTTCTTACTTTGGCTAAGCCAATAACTCACAATTCTTGATCCAATATTTATACCATTTGCTGATTTCTGAGGTGAAATTAATTTCACAATGGCTGACTTCAAACAATCAATGCAATGCCACTGAACACAAAGTTGAGAAGAGATATAAACAGTAATTTCTCACAGGCCAGTGAGAGATATGAGCCATCTCCAGCACACCATTGATTGTATTCCTGATTGTGTCTTTTCTTGTCAAAGTTAAATATCCATAATTCTTTAGTTATTTTTTCCGCTGATTATTAGTGGTTACTGAAATCAAATATTTATTTGTTACATTATTTCATTTGTATTTTAGGTTTCCCTTTACATTCTTTTTTATAATGCTTTCTGACATTACATATTTTTTAAGACTATGGAAATAATTTAAAGATTTGAGCTCTGGTGGATGATTATCTACTAAGTTTGAAAATGTAATATTTTGATAATATTGTACTATAACTGTCACACAAATGCTTTTCTAATGTTTTAACCTTGAGAATTTGCAGTTGCTGCTTTGTACAGAAGTTGCTGCAATAAAGGAAGTGGATTCGTTAAACTTAAATAAAAAGATAGTTGGCTATCTGTGGAATGTTTATTCATTCAATCATTAGTAATTAAGAGCCTATTATTTGTCAATAAATGTTCTAAGAACTAAGGATAAATCAATGAACAATAAAAAATGCCTTCATAGGGCTTATGTGATAGTAGAGAGAAAAAGACATAAAATAAATAAGTAAATGTACAACCTGCCAAATGTTGATAAATGCTATGGTGAAAAATATGTGGTGGCAAGGTAGGGGAAAATGCTATTGCATATGATATCTTTCCATTTTGCTCTCACTCTTTGCTATATGCCATTGATAAATTAGTCAGATAAACAGTTGGTATGAGGAAATTTATATTCCTGAAAAGTTTAAGTAGAACCTGAGTAGAGTATAAGCACTATGAAAAGATATTATTGTAAAGCAGAAACTGCAAATCAAGTGTTCAAAAGAACTGAGCCAAAATTAAAAATTGGGAAGATCCAATAAATATGCAAATTCTTAGCCTAGCCTGCACGACTGGAAAACCAGGCAATGTTGATCCTGCATTCTAGTCTCCGTTAGACAATGCCCGAGCTCTGCAGTCACTACAGGCTCCAGCAGGCTGTCTGTACTCTCTTTGCATTACCTCCCTAGCCCCTACAGGCATTTGAATTTGTGACCCTACCAAAACTAATTCATAATTATTTTTTTCAAAATTCCATATTTCTTTTTATTTCTAATTGTTTTTTCAGGGTTTTCAGAAATCAAACCCAAGATAAAATTACAAAAATTTTAAAAATAATATAAATTTTTATATTTATAAAAATATAAAATAAGGAGGCTCTATTCTAACAGAGGTTTCCAAGAAATGTTTTGAGGATGGTAGTATGAGTATAAAACAGGTATATAAATTCACAAGGTAACCAGTTTGAAGGGAAAAAAAAAGTATATCAGGAAGTAAATTTGCCAGTGTGTTAAAGTACGCATAATGACTTACAATAATAATTGAGATATATTTTATACAGGTACTTATATTATTGTTTAATGTATGTTTGTACCAACATAAATTGTTCATTTTAGAGTGATTTGTTCTTGTGATCACTCTACTATCAGCATTACTGAAATATAATGAAATATGGAAAACATGGCGTACTTTGAAAATATTTAATATGTATTGGACATAATAAGAGAGCATGACTAAATTACAAATAATGCAAATTATTTATTCATCAATGAATGTGATACAAAAATTATCAAATTATCATTCAATTTGAATAGAACATTTCTTTTTAAATAACACATAATAATTGTACCTATTTACCGATCACAATGTGATGTTTCAATACGTGTACACATTGTACAGTAATCAAATCAGGGCCATTAACATATATGTCACTTCAAACATTTACCATTCATTTGTAGTGGGAACATTAGAAATCCTTTCTTCTGGCTATATTGAGATATACAATACCATATCATCATACTGTGCCATAGGATGCAAGAACTTATTCTTCCTTTCTAATTGTAACTTTGTACCCACTAACCAACCTCTCCCCAAACCCTCTTGCTTTATGTTCCCCAGTCTCTGGTAACCATTGTTCTATTCACTATTTCTATGAGATCAACTTTTTTAGATTGTGCATATGAGTGAGAACATGTGGTATTTGTCTTTCTATGTTTGGCTTATTTCACTTAATGTAATGTCCTCCAAGTTCATCTATGTTGTCTCAAATGACAAGATTTTATTTTTTGGTTGATTAGTATTTCATTGTGTATATATATATATATACCATATTTTTAAAATTTATTTTTGTATTGTTGGACACTTAATTTGATTCCATATTTTGGCTCTTGGGAATAGTGCTGCAATGCCCATGGGGGTGCAGCTATCTTTTCAACACACTGACTTCATTTCTTTCAGGTACATACGCAGTACTGGGATTGCTGGATTATATGTTACTTCTATTTTTAATTTTTTTGAAAAATTGCCATTCTGTTTTCAATAGCAGCTGCACCATTATGCTTTCCCACCAACAGAGTGAAAGTGTTCCCTTTTCTTCCCATCCTTGCCAACACTTCTTTTTTGTCTTTTTGATAATAGCCATTCTAACGGAGTGAGGGGAAATCTTATTGTGGTTTTGATTTGCATTTCCTTGATGTTTAATGATGTTGGGCATCCTTCCAAATACCTGTTGGCAATTTTTATGTCTTCTTTTGGGAAATGTTTATTAAGATCTTTTGCCCATTTTTATATTGGGCTGAGTTTTGTTTGTTTGTTTGTTTTGCTTGTTTGTTTTTGCTGTTGAATTGCTTGAGTTCTTTTTATATTATGGATATTAACCTTTGTCAGACATATAGTTTGCAAATATTTTCTTTCAATCTGTAGGTTGTCTCTTCACTCTGTTGACTGTTTTCTTTGCTGTGCAATAGCTTTTCTCTTTGATGTAATCTATTTGTCTATTTTTTGCTTTTGTTACCTGTGCTTTGAGGTCTTATTCAAAAAATCCTTGCCCAGTGCAATGTTATAAAGTGTTTTCGCTATGTTTTCCTTCGTAGTTTCGTAGTTTCTGGTTGTGCATGTATATCTTTAATCCACCATGGGTTGATTTTTGTGTATGGTGAGAGGTAGGGGTCTACTCTCACGTGGATATTCAATTTCCTCAGTACCATTTACTGAAGATACTCTCCTTATCCCACGTGTGCTGTTGGCACCTTCTGTTGAAAAAAAAGTTGCTGTAGGCACGTGGATTTATTTCTGGACACTCTATTCTGTTCCACTGGCATATATGTCTGTTTTTATGATGGCAACATGTTGTTTATGACTATAGTTTTGTAATATATTTTGAAGTCCAGTAGTGTGATTTGTTTAATTCTTTTTGCTCAGGATTACTTGACTATTTGGGGTCTTTTGTGGTTCCAAATGAATTTTAGGATTTTTTGTACTTCTGTGAAGAATGTCACTGATATTTTGATAGAGATTACATTGAATCTGTGGAGTATGGACACTTTAACAACATTAATTCTTTCAATCCATGATCTCAGGGTATGTTTCCATTTATTTGTGTTTTTCTCAAATTCTTTCAACAGTGTTTTATAGTTTTCAGTGCACAGATCTTTCATCTCCTTAGTTAAATTTATTCCTAGGTATTTTATTTTGTTTTTACACCTATTGTCAATAGGATTGTTTTCTTGATTTTTTTTTCAGATTGTTCATTATTAATGTATAGAAAAGCTACTGATTTTTGTATGTTGATTTTTTTATTCTGCAACTATATTGAATTTATCAGACATAACAGATTATACATATTTTTAGGGTTTTATAGATGTAAGATCATGTCATCTGAAAATGGCAATAATTTGACTTTCTTTTTTCCAATTTGGATGCTTTTTACTTCTTTTTCTTACCTAATTGCACTGACTAGAACCTCTAGTACTATGTTGAATGGAAACAGTGAAAGTAGGTATCCTTGTTTTTTTCCTGATCTTCGATGAAAAGCTTTAGACTTTTCTCCACTGAGTGTGATGTTAGCTGTGGATTTCTCATATATGGTCATTACTGTGTTGAGGTATGTATACAGAATTTGTTTAGAGTTTTTATTATGAAATGATATTGAATTTTGTCCAGTGCTGCTTTTATCTATTGAAATGATCATATGGTTTTTGTTCTTTTTGCTGTTAATGTGTTATATCACATTTATTGACTTGCTTATGTTGGATCATCCTTGCATCCATGAGATGAATCACACTTGATCATAGTGGATGATCTTTTTAATGAGCTGCTGAATTTGGTTTACTAGTAGTTTGTTTAGGACTTTTGCTTCTATGTTTATCAGAGAGATTGACTTGTAGTTTTCTTTTTTTGTAGTGTCCTTGTCTTGTTTTTGTGTCAGGTTAATGCTGGCCTTGTTAAATGAGTTTGGAAGCATTCCCTTCTCTTCAATTTTCTAGAATAGTTTGAGAATATTGGTATCTATTTTTCTTTAAATATTTAAAAGAATTCCACAGTGATTCCATCAGTTCCTGGCTCTTTCTTTGACAGGAGACTTTTCAGTACCATTTCAAACTTTGTCACTCATTATTGGTCTGTTTAGATTTTCTACTTCTTTATAATTTAATCTTGGTAGGTTATATATGCTCAGGAATTTATACATTTCTTCTGGGTTATCAAATTTGTTGACATATATTTGCTCATAGTAGTCTCTTATAGTCCTTTGTATTTCTGTTGTATTACTTGTAATGTCTTTTTTATCTATTTATTTGAGTCTTCTCTTTCTTAGTCTAGCTAAGTTTTATCAATTTTATCATTTAAGAAACAACTCTTTGTTTTGTTGATCTTTTGTATATTTTTTAGGCTCTACTTCATTTATTTCTGCTCTTATCTTTATTGTTTCCTTCCTTTGATCAATTTTGGATTAAGTTTGTTCTTGTTTTTCTAGTTCATTGAGGTGCAATGTTAGGTTGTTTATTTGAAATCATTCTTCTTTTTAGATGTAGGCATTTATTGCTATAAATTTCTCTTTTAGAACTGATTTTTTGTAGTCCATAGCTTTTGATATATTGTGTTTCCAATCTCATTTGTCTCAAAAAAATTTTTAGTATCACTTTTAATTTCTTCATTTACCCTTTGCTTATTCATAATCATGTTGTTTAATTTCTATGTATTTATAAAGTTTCTGAAATTACTTCTGTCATTAATTTCTAATTTTATACCATTGTGGTCAGAAAAGATACTTGATATAGTCCCTATCTTCGTAAATTTGTTAAGACTTTTTTTGTGGTCTATTATATGATCTATGCTGGACAACATTCCATGTGCTTTTGAGAAGAATGCATATTATATAGCTTTGGATGAAATGTTCTGTAAATGTCAGTTAGGTCCATTTAGTCTAGAGTGTAGGTTAGGTCCATGTTTCTTTGTTGGTTTTCTGTCTAGATGATCTGTCCATTGTTGAAAGTGGGGTTTTGAAGTCTCCTGGTATTATTGTATTACATTTAGATAATTTTTTATTTCATAATCCTAAAATACAAACAAACTTCAAAGTCAACAGCAAAACCAACACCTACACTAGTTTATAAAACATATTTTATGGATTCAGTTTATGCAACATAACCTTCCATCTGCCAAGACACTTAAAAATTCTATTTACAATGCTACCTAGAAACCACACTGTTAGTCATCATAAATCATAAATATTGCTATCATAAATATTGCTATAACCAAATAACTCCCACAAACCACATGTTGCAAATAAAAACAAGTGATTCTAGAATACTTTCTAGAGCGTAGTTCCTCACTTTGAAATGTTTGGTTTGTTTATGAGGAGGAATAAGAGGAAAATAAAATAAATAACTATCTACATAACAACTAAAATAAAAACATTTTCAATTTAATGTTATTATTTAAAGAGAAATATTCAAATGAATGATTAACATAAGAACTTAATTTATACTTAACTAAATTATCTTCCTCTTCACAGGCTTGTTTCCTTATATCTATTTCTCACACAACACACACACACACACACACGTATATTTGGCTGGCATTAAATCCATTTGGAAACCATTTTTAAAAAGAAAGTCTTATTTCATGTTTATGGTACTATAATGTCTAGATTATATGAGGTCTCTAGATATTAAGCATCCCAGGACAGGAACTATCTCTTACACTTAGAGCTATATTTTGAACATAGCCATATATAGCTAGATGCCACTGTTGAGATCAATTATATGCATGATATAATCATAATAGTAGATTTGTTGGTTAAGTATATGATTAAGTAAATATGTCTAAAAGGTGGGGTCAGTCTATATCTAGAATTTCTGAGGAAAGAGGTATGTATTCTAATTCATCTATATCCTAGTTGACAGCTGATGATAACACAATGAATTAATACTTCTACCTCTAATGTGATATTGGTTATACCCACATTGAGTGCTTGTGATGTCCAGTGGCTGTGCTAAATATTGAGAATTGAACCACAAACAAGATAAGTGTCTGCCTTCAGGAAATTGCAAAGGTATAATAATGCGACATCTGCAATCGCAGAAGTATCCATCCACTTATTCAACAAACTTTCATCAAACACCTAAGGCAAGACAGGCACTGTCTTAGGTTCAAAAGATACCGCAAAGAAAAGACAAGTCTGTGCCTTCAAGGAACACACATTGTGGGATAAAGCCATCAAAATGATTACAATATAGTTGATAAGTATTTGATAGAATAAAGACCCAATCAATACAAGTGACATTAGGCAGAACATCACTGAGGAAATAAAACCTGAGCTTAACTTGAAGGATGAAGTGGGAAAGGTCAGCATGTGCAGAGAGAGGGGAGTGTCAAATAATTAAGGGTTCAAGGTGCCCAGTGGGACATCTAAGCAATTTGAGGATGGCAGAAGAGTGGTGATAAATCATGAAGAACCCTGTATTCCATGTAGAGTGTCCATAAACCATACCCTTCAGAATCAGGAAGCCATTGAAAAACTTAAAGCAGAGGTGACAGATAATTTTCTCAGAAACATGTTAAGGAGATTTTCTACTCAAGGAAAGAAAGAAAAAGAACCTAAACAAAGACAACAGAAATGGATGAAAGAAAGCAGTTCTAGCAAGCAGTTGTATCTATAGTATTTAGTGAATAATTTTATTATTCCAAGGTCTATAGCCTAAGTAATAAATGGATAAAGTACATGTTCAGGGAAGATACAGAGTGGGAAAAAATGAGGTGTAAAATCATAACATGTTGTTGTATATTGGGTTTGACATATCTTAGAGAAATTCAAGTAGAGATGCTTCACAGTCTGCTGGATTATAGGGTTGGAATTTGAGGTAATGGATGACTAGGTTGGAAATGCAGTAGATAGGCAGCAAGTGTAACGCTGTGGTTAAAACCATCAGTATGGATGAGGTGACACAGGAAATACACCATGAGAGGATAGTGCCAATGGAAGAACCCTAGGTGATAGAAATATTATAATAGATAGACAAAGGGAGAAAAGCCAAAGAAGAAGAAGGAAAGATCCACTCTGTATAATGAGAATTAGGAGAGTGATGTCAGGGCAAACAAAGGATGGAAAAAAATTCAAGAGACAGAAAGTGTCAAATGCTTAAAAAATGCCAAGTAAATTAAGTGTTGAAATGTACCCAAAGTGTTTTTGCAAGACTACACTCAAACCAAGTGGCTAGTAATAGGGTATTGGTTAAAAATTTATGGGCCATTCATATATAACAGAACTATTACAAAACAAACAAAAAGATCTCTATGTTCTGGTATGGAGAAAATACGTACCTATCTAGAGAAGAGAAAAAGAGATACAAGGTATAAAACAGGTAGAATCTGAACACACAAAACTCCTGTGGTATGACTTTCTACATAACTAAAGTTTTCAAAAATACCATTGAAAACAAATGGATACATATGAACCTGATCATATATTAAATTGGTAAAACAACCATTAATAAAACACTTGATTTTAAGTCACTTTAGAATATAGCATTTTGATGTTACATATGTCCCTAGAAGGATATAGCCAAGTAACAAAAAAAACTATGAGAACAGTTTACACTTCCCTCAGAAGTTATATTGTTTGATGTAATATCAGTATTGATATTTTATAACAAATTTATTTATAATTATTGTTAAAAATAAATAAGTCAATATTTTCAATGACAAGAGAAAAGAGATGAAATTATAAATTTGAAGAAATTAAGTTTAAAAAAAGCTAAACTATTAAAATGTAATTGGAAAGATGAATACAAACTCACGATTTTTTTCCAGCTATAACCACTGAAATTGCCTGGAGGCATTTAATACTTCTAATGCCCAGACAGTGGTTGTTAATATAATAATCCACTAAAAGAAACCAGAGCTCCAATGTAATGGACATTTTCAGAACAATTCTGAAAATTTAAATATCTGGATATTAGATAAAGAACTTAATGAAATATAGATGTGGAGATCATTGACTGAAAACAAACCATGCTACAGAATAATATGTACAGTATGTTCTCATTTGTGTTAAAAATATGTATATACAGTCATGCATCACTTAACAACAAGGATACATTCTGAGAAATGCCTCTTTAGGTGATTTTGTCATTGTGCAAACATCATAGAGTTACTTACACAAACCTAGATGGTGTAGCCTACTACACACCTAGGCTCTATGATAGAGCCTAGTGCTCCTAGGCTACAAACCTGCACAGCATGTTACTGTGCTGAATACTGTAGGCAACTGTAACACAATGGTAAGTATTTGTGTATCTGAACATATTTAAACATAGACTAAGTACAGTAAAAACATGGCATTATAATCTTATGGGACCACCATCACATATGGAGTCTGTCATTGTCAAAACTTGTTATGTAATGCATGATTATATATATACATTTATGTGTGCAGAGAGAAATTTTGCAGTGGGTATTAATAGTGTGATCGTCACAGTGTGATGATTGTATGAAGTTTTAGTTTTCAAAATTTTGTTTATTTTCATTTATTAAGTGTTTACATTTTACATGTTCTATTTGATAATTTCAAAATGACTATTTAAGTAGTAATATTATTTAAAAAAACAACCAGCCAATGAGTTCATTGATGACCTTGGGAGTGGCAGACAGAAATCAGGGTGCAGAGGAATGAAAAATAAACAGGGGTAGAAACAGTAAATATAAACTGCTCACAATGGGCTCAGTATGTAAGAAAGGAAGGAGAAAGCAACTAGAAGCAGACAGCGTTAAGTCTCCAGGCATATGCCTGCCCTCCAGCTTTGGTGCCGGCCTTTCTCTCCAGAAGGCATTTCTTACACACACATCCACGTGACTTAATCTCCTCCAAGTCTTTGCGCAAAAGTCACTTTCCCACTGAGGCCTATTTAAAATCATAACACTCTTCCCTCAACCCCCACACACAAACTTCATTCCCCGATTCTACTTTTTTTTACCATAGAATTTAATAAATTTCTAAAATTTTATATAATTTCTACTTCTTTATTATACATTATCCAACTGTTTCACTAATATGTAAACTCAATTTCAAAAAAATATTCTTGTTTTCCATACACTGATATATCCTGAGTACCTAGAACAATGTATGGCACATAGTATTACTTGATAACTGTGTGTTGAATTAAAAGCAGCATTATTTGGGGTAGGAGAGAACCAAGCACATTTATGGGCTGACCTTGACTATTCCTAGGAAGAGCTATGAGCCTGATCAATGAAGCGCAGGATGACAGAAGCAACCCTTATGAAATTCTTTTGTATCTTCATAGAGAGTATATAGCACATGTATAATAGTAAACAGACAAAAGCTTTTCAGGGAATCCTATAGGGTTTCAGTGAAAAATGAAACTGACTACCATTGTGTCCTTGCCATTTGGCCTTTATTTCTAGTAACATAAAACGCACTGCCAGAACAAACAGGAATGCAAAAATTTTGGTGGTGCTTTTTCAGTGGAAGAAACTCAATGCCTTGGCAATAATACATTTCAGAAACACATGTTGTTCCAGCCAATACTACTATCACGGAAAAGCAAAGTTTCAGTTAATTCCATTTACTGATACGGTATATTGGTATATTGATTTAACTGCACCTCAACAATGGGAAAGTACTAAAAGAGAACTGCCAAAGACATCTACTTGCAAGAACAGGTTTGACATAAAGTTTATTTAATTCCTTTTACAGTAAAATTCAATAAATATTTACAGAATGAAGAAAAGAAGGAATTGTGCTGAGTCAAATTCAGGCCAATAAAACAAATATTTATTAAGGGTCTCAAGGGCTTAAAAAGACTCAGGAAAAAATAAAGTCATAAAGAATATAGTAGTCCTAATCAAGATTAAAACAACAATAGCAACAAAACTATAAGTTTGTCCTGTGTGATATTTCCTGATACTTTTATAGATTTGACAACCAGAAGTGTCTTTGGATCTCTATTTATTTATTTATTTGCCTCCTGACACTCATCTGTGTGGCTCTTGAAAGTCCTCAATTTTGTTGTTTGGTTGGGTTTGGTTATTGTTAGATTTTATTTTAATATTACTCAGTTAAATCTGGTTATTATTGGAGAATGCCTGTAAAAACCTCTAGTCTCAACTATTGGATAATTCTTAATTGATCAAAACACCTATATACATAATACTTGCTTTTTGATTTTTTTTTTTGGTTAGATATCATTTGTAGGCTGTAAGACCATGTAAACAAAGGGGAACATACACACATACAACACACACATTTTATAAATATATATATATATACACAGAGAGAGAGAGAGAAAGCAAAGTTCAGAAATAAAACTGAAATAGCTTAATATGTAGAAACATATTTGCATTGATAAATTGTCCTAATTTCATGAAGTTCACTTTAGAATGGAAAAGTTATAATATGGGTCAGTTTATAATTAGAATCAAAATGATCTCACTTTTCTAATCTATAGATGAATGTTTTAAGTTCTCAGGGAACAAAAATAATACAAAATATCATTTTAAAAGGAGGAAAATAACAGGAAATATAAAATTTTACATTTTACTGGTTAAAGCAATGTCATACCAATGAAGATCAGAGGGAAAAAAAGTAATTTGTCAAAAAACAAAATTTAGAGAAAAGGAAAATTCTTTCTCTTTTCTGAGGCTGGGACCTTCTTCTTTTCCTGCCTTTGAACATGAGAACTATAGGTTCTTTGAACTTTGGTCCCCAGGACCAGTGGCCCCCAGGTTCTCAGGCCTTTGGCCTTGTACTAAGAGTTACACCATCAGCTTTTTGGGTTGTGAGGCTTTCAGATTTAGACTGAGCCATACTACTGGCTTCCCTGGTTCTCCAGCTTGCGGACAGGTGGCCAGTTGTGGGAGTTCTCAGCCTCCATCATCATATGCTTCTGACTGACTTTCTATATAAACTATGGCTGCATAGTTATTTACAATATATCCAGATAAGGAGCAAGATGATAGCAGGGGACTCTCCAGCAATTATCCATCCTCAGAAACATCAATTTGAATAACTATTCATTTATAACATTACCTTCACAAGAGCTAGAGAAACAAGGTGGAAGATCATAGCGCCTGGTTGTAGCAAAATAATAAGAAAATATACACTGAAGAGGGTAGGAAGGATAGTTAAGCATAGTTTATAACAGTCGTATCACCCCTGCCCCAACACCTGGCATCACAGCATGTGAAAAGATACTATACACTTGAGGGAAAGAAAGGAAAGTGAGGAGAAGACTTTGCCTTAAACTCCAACACTGGGCCTCCCACAGTACTTGGCAGAGCCATACAGCCCCATATTCCAGGCCAGTACTCACAGATTGAACTTCTAGACCTGCCCCAATGCCAGGTGAGATCACACAGCCTCAGGCTTCAGGCTTATGTAGCAAACTGGATCTCAAGCCCACATGACCACTGGCCTTATGCCAGTAAACCCAGACAGACTTTGGACAACCCTCAGCAGCAGGTAGACTTCAGTGGCCCTGAGCTTCCATCCTATTCTAGCATTGCACTTGCCATTGCACTTGCCAGGTTTCCAGCAGAGCCACACCAGCCACAGCTGCATCGGGCTTCTGGTGTACCCCAGCACTGGGCTGTCCTTATCTACCCCTGGCTTGCTGGTGGTGACTGCCCCGGCTCTCAAGCACATCTCAGCACTGTGCCTGCTGCAGGGCTTTCCAAGAAAAAGACAGTCTGTAAAAACTGAAATAAGTAACTATTTCTTCAAATGCACAGCCTTCGATGTACAACCACAGGGATCAAGAACAATCAGGGAAACATATCACCAGACAAAATAAGGTGCCAGTAACAGATGCTAAAGAAATGTATTAATTGCCCAATAAAGAATTAAAAATAACTATATTAAGGGAGCTCAGAGAACTTCAGAAAAACGTAGAAACACAATTTAATGAAATGAGGAAAGCAATGTAACCCAAATGAGAAATTTAGTATAGAAATTGAAATAATAAAAAACCCCAGAAATTCTACAGCTAAAAAAATACAATGAACAAAATGAAAAAAAAAATGAAATGGAGAGCATAACAGCAGAATTCATCAGATAGAAAAAAGAATCTGTGAACTCAAAGACAAGTTATTTGAAAATATATAGTCAGAGGAAAAAAAGAAAAAAGAATAAAAATAAATGAGTAAAGCATACAAGATTTATTGAACAGCATCAAAAGAGCATCAAATGTTTGAGTATTAGAGTTTAATACAGAGAAGAGAGAAATAGAGAGGTGGAAAGCTTTTTTAAAAAAAATATTAGCAGAAAACATTCCAAAACTGGGGAAAGATAGAAATATCTATGTATAGGAAGATAGATGGTCTTGAATAAAATTCAATCCAAATAAGATTACCCCACACATACCATCAAATTCTGAAAGATCTATGATAAATAATGGATTTTGAATGTAGCAAGAGAAAAAGGATCAAATAACATATGAGGAAGTTTCAATACAGCTAGCAGAAGACTTTTCAGCTGAAACGTTATAGGCCACGAGAGAGTGTAGTGATTTATATAAAGTGCTGAAGAGGAAAAAGAAAAAAAACAACAACAACCACCCTACCAGCCAAAAATACTGTACCTAGAAAATCTGTCTTTCAGAGATAAGGGAGAGATAAAAATTTCCAGGATGAACAAGAGCTGAAGAGGTTCATCACTACCAGATCTGTCTTACAAGAAATGCTAAAGGGAGTTCTTCAATCTGCAAGAAAAAAATATTAATGAGTAACATGAAAACATCCAAAAGTATAAAACTCATTGGTAATAATACACAGTCAAATTCAGAATACTCTAAGACTTTAATAACTGTGTGTAATTATTTATATATTAATATGAAGATTAAAAGAGAAAGCTATTAAAATAATAGTAGCTATAATAATTTGTTAAAGGATATGCAATATGAAAAGATATAAATTGCAACATTCAATATGCAGAGTGAGAATGGGAGTAAAGTATAGAGTTTATTAATTTATTTTTGTGATCAAAGTTAAGTTGTCATAAGTTTAAAACAACCATTATAACTATTACAAGATTTTTGTAAGCCTCATGGAAACCATAGTACAAAAATTGGTAGCAGATACACAAAAAAATAAAAAGCAAGGGTTCAAGACATGCTACTAAAGAAAATCACTTAGCCACAAGGAAGACAGCAAGAAAGGAAGAAAGGACCAAAGATCTACAAATCAACTAGAAAACAATTAACAGAATGGCAATAATAAATACTTACCTATCAATAATTAACTTGAATGTAAATGGATTAACTTCTCCAATAGAAAAAGACATAGGGTGGCTGAATGCATAAAGAGCAAGATCTGAGAATATATTGTCTACAGGAGATTTACTTCACCTGTAGGAACACATATAGACTGGAAATAAACGGATGGAAAAGATATTCCGCTCAAATGCAAGCCAAAATAAAGCAGTAGCAGCTGTACTTATACCAGATAATATATACTTTAAGTAAAAAAAAAACTGTAAAAAGAGTAAAAAGAGACAAGGTTCACTATGTATTAATAAAGGGGTCTTTTCAGCAAGAGGATATAACAATTGTAAATAGATATACACCCAACATCAGAGCACCTAAATATGTAAAGCAAGCATTAGTAGATCTGAAGGGGGAGATAGACTATAGTATAATAATAGTAGGAAACTTCAGCACCCCACTTTAAATAATAAACAGATGATCCAGACAGAAAATCAACAAGGAAACATTGGAATTAATCTACACTCTAAATCAAATGGACCTAACAGACATATACAGAACATTCCAGCCAACAGCAGCAGAATACACATTCTTCTCAACTGCACATGGAACATTCTTCAGGATAAATCCTACGCTAAGCCAGAAAACACGTCTTAACAAATTTAAATTCTTAAAATTATATCAAGAATCTTTCCTGACCACAATGCTATAAAACTGGATGTCAATAACAAGAGGAACTTTGGAAAATTTAAAAATACATGGAAATTAAGCAACATGTTCCTGGGCAACCAATGGGTCAATGAAGAAATTAAAAGAGAAATTTAAAAATTTCTTGAGACAAATGAAAATAGAAACACCATATACCAAAATCTATGGGCTAAAGCAAAGGCAGTTCTAAGAGGGAAGTTTATGGTAATAAATGTCTACACGAAAAGAAGAACTATCTCAAACACACACCCCACCATTGCCCCTCAAGAAACCAGAAAAACAAAAACAAACCAAGCTGAGAGTTTGTAGAAGGAAGAAAATAATAAAGACTAGAACAAAAATAAATCAAATAGACATGAAAAACAATAGAAAAAAATGAACAAACTAAGATTTTGTCTTTTAAATAAGTAAAAAAAATGATAAACTTTTAGCTGGACTAAGATGAAAAAGGGAGACATTACAACTGATGTAATAGAAATACAAAGGATCATAAGAGAATATTATGAATGATTATATGCTGACAGATTGTATGACCAGAAGAAATGGATAAATTCCTTGATGCATAAAGCCTACAAGACTGAATTATGAAGAAATACAAAAACTTAACAGATCAATAACAACAAAAGACATTGAATCAATAATAAAAAGTTCCCTATCAAAGAAGAGTCCGGATCCTGACAGCATCAATGCCAAATTCTATCAATTATTTAAAGAACTAATACCAATTATTTTCAAACTTTTTCAGAAAACTAAAGAGGACAGAATACTTCCAAACTCATTTTATAAGGCCAGCATCACCCCACACCAAAGCTAGACAAAGAGACTATAAAGAAGAAAACTACAGGCCAATATCCCCGATGAACACTGATGCAAAAATCCTCAGGAAAATATTAGCAAATCAAAAGCACATTAAAAAGATCTTTCACCATGGTGTAGTAGGATTCATCCCAGGGATGCTAGAATGGATCAATGTATAACAATCAATAAAGATAATACATCACATTAACAGAATGATGGCAAGAACCATATGGTCATTTTATTAGATTCAGAAAAACTGACAAAATGCAACTTCCTTTTAACAGCTTATGTATAATAGGAATGCATATCAAGACAATATGGATCATATATGACAAACCCACAGCTAACATACTCCATGGGAAAAAATTGAAAGCTTTGTCTCTAAGTTCGAAACGTGGCAAGGATACCCACTCTCACTACTTCTATTTAATATAGTACTGAGAGGTCCTGTCCAGATACATTAGGTAAATGAAATAAATTAAAAACATCCTAATTAGGAAGCAAAGAAGTTAAGTTTCTCTGTTTGCAGACAACATGGCCATATATATAGAAAACTCCAAAGAGTCCATCAAAAACGGTCACAATAAATTAATTCAAAAAAGTTACAGGATACAAAATCAATATACAAAAATCAATATCATTTTTATACAATAACAGTGAACTATCTGAAAAAATTAAAAAATCAATCCCATTAACAATAGCTACAAAAGAAATAAAATATTTAGGATTAAATTTAACCAGGGAGGTGAAAGATCTCTACACTGCAAACTACAAAACATTTATAAAAGAAATTGAGGAAGACACAAATATATGAAAATATATCTCATGTTTATGGATTAGAAGAATTATTGTAATATTGTGAAAATACCTACTACCAGAAGCAATCTACAGATTCAAAGCAATCCTTATCAAATCAACAATGACATTCTTTACAGAAATAAAAAAAAAAATCCTAAAATTTGTATACAAACACAAAAGACCCCAAATAGTCAAAGGAATCTTGAGCAAAAAGACCAAAGCTAGAGGCATCACACTATCTGATTTCAAAATGCACTACAAAGCTATAAAAACTAAAACACATAGTGGTACTGTCATAAAAACAAAACATAGACTAATGAAACCGCATAGAGAGAGCAGACATAAATCTACACATTTAAAATGAACTAATTTTTGACAAAGAAGCCAAGAAAACACAATGGGAAGGACAGTCTCTTCCATAAATGGTATTGGGATAAACGGCTATTCATGTGCAGAAGAATGAAATTACATCCTTATTGCAGACATGCACAAAAATCAACTCAAAATGGATTAAAGATTTAAAGATTTTAAAGATTTAAAAACTATGTAACTATTAGAGAAATCATAGGGGTAAATGCTCCATGACATTGTTCTGGGCAATGACATTTCACATATAACTCTCAAAGTACAGGTAACAAAAGCAAAAATAGACAGATGAGATTACATCAAACTGAAAAGCTTCTGAACAGCAAAGGAAATAATCCACAGAGTGAAAAGATAATCTATGGAATGGAAAAAAATATTTGCAAATGATAAATCTGTAAAGGGGTTAATATCCAAAATACGTAAGGAATTCAACTCAATAACAAGAAAATAACACAATTAAAAAAAATGGGCAAAGGACCTGAATAGACGTTTATCAAAAGAAGACACACAAATGGCGGTAAGTATATGAAAACATGTTTGACATCACTAATCATTAGAGAAATTCAAATTAAAACCACAATGAGACATGCCTCATGCCTGTTTGAATGTATATTATGAAAAAAAAAGACAAAAAATAAGAAGTTAGGGAAGTATGTGGGGAAAAGGGAAGACTTGCCCACTGTCAGTAGGACTGTAAATTAGTATAGCCATTATGAAAAATGGTATAGAAGTTCCTCAAAAAATTAAAAATAGAACTACCATATGATCCAACAATCCCACTACTGGGTATATATCCAAAGGAAATAAAATCAAAAAGATATCTGCACTCCCATATTTATTGAAGCACTATTCACAATGCTCAATATATGGAATCAACCTAAGTGTCCATCAACGGACGAATGGATAAAGAAAATGTGTTATACGCAAATAAATACACACAAACGCACACACACACAATGAACAGTATTTAGCCATAAAAGTGAATGACATTCTGTTATTTGCAATGAAATAGATGGCCCTGGAGGACATTATGTTAAGTGAATAAGTCAGGAACAGAAGGACAAATGCCACGTGATTGCATTCATACGTGGAATCTATTAATAAAAAAAAACTGATCTCCTTGAAGTAAAGAGTAGAATGGTGGTTACCAGGGTTTGGGGTTGTGGGATGGGGAGGAAGATTGGCAAGATGTTGGTCAAAGGACACAAAATTTCAGTTAGGAGGAATAAGTTCAAGAGATCTATTAAATAGTTAATAATATATTATGGTCTTAACAAACGCTGAGAGAGTGGAAAGTGTTCTCACCACAAAAATGATAACTATGTGAGGTAATGTTATTAGTTAGCTAGATTAATCATTTCACAATATGTACATATTTTAAAATATTCAATTTTATCTGTCAACGTAGAAAATTAAAACCATTAAACAGTTAGTTAAACATTAGGGACAATTCCTAGCATAGAAAAAGAAACAAGGAAACCAAAGCATACAGCTGTCATATCATAGGGCATGTTTCTCAAGAACTATATGAATCCAAGAAATATAAGACACTGCTCTGCGGTTTGAAGAAATCACTGACGCACCAAACTCAATGGTGTAGTGTTTTGGTCTCTTGAAAATTTCAATTTTTGTGCTCTTCTCATTGAAGTATATATTTCACTGCCAGCCAATATATTAAATTCTTTAGAGAGCATGTTAAAGGTAGTTCCAGGCTTTTGTGATGTCAGTTAATTGACACATTATTAGCATAGAGCAATGATTGATACCTTAGGAACTAAGGGACATACAAGATCTTTTTATTAATGGATTACTATTTATTGACTTCATTACTGTTGCAATACACATAATCATTCCATGTTATACAGGAATTAATAGATGTACTAAGAGAATGATCATAGTCCAAGACAATAACAAATATGCTGGGATATACTGGGCTTGCCTGAGGGAAAGGTAGACTGGATTAATTTTCTGATCTAACAATAAAGGGATTTAAATAAGATAGCATGCCGTATTAGGAAAAGAAGTCCAAATCTGTATTAAATATTAGAATTTTGACAAGCTTATTAGAAACTTAGACATATCAATGTTAATCAGTAGTTGGTATTATAACATTCCTGAATGTTAACACAAATTTGCTGTGAGCACTGGTTCTCTGTCATTACAGCAAGTCAAGACTTGTGCAGTCTGATACTTGGTTAGACTCTGTAACTTGAAAGGCATTTTGTTAACTGCAGAGAATTCTAAGTTGACTAAGATACAGTCACTGCTATCCAAAAGCTCGTAAGACAAATTTAACTTACTCATATAACAACTGGATCATAAAAGGGAATCTATCCAATGATTTAAGCAACAAAATATGTGACTTTTTTTCAGATAGTCTGCATGAAGAAAATCATTGTAAATATAATCTTTCCTAATTATTCTTCTATAAAGTCAATGATTAAGAGCATAGTTCCTCCAAAATCTAATGCACCACATAACAGAGGGCCACATATAGGACAGTGGTCCCCTAAGATTAAAATAGAGCTGAAAAATTCCTATCACCTAGAGACATTATAGCCATGAAAATGTCATATCACAACTCATTACTCATGTGTTTGTGGTGAATCTGGTATAAATAAACTTACTGTGCTGCTGGTCATATAAAAATACAGCACAATACAATTATGTACATTACATAATGCTTGATAACAAACAACTATATTACTGCTTGATGTATTTACTGTACTAAACTTTTAATTGTTATTTTAGAGTGTACTCTGTGTATATACATTAAAAAATTAGCTGGGCATGGTGGCTCACGAATGTAACCCTAGCACTCTGGGAGGCAGAGGCGGGTGGATCACTCAAGGTCAGGAGTTTGAAACCAGCCTGAGCAAGAGCGAGACCCCGTCTCTACTACAGATAGAAAGAAATTAATTAGCCAACTAAAAATACATAGAAAAAATTAGCCGGGCATGGTGATGCATGCCTATAGTCCCAGCTACTCGGGAGACTGAGGCAGAAGGATCGTTTGAGCCCAGGAGTTTGAGGTTGCTGTGAGCTAGGCTGATGCCATGGAACTCTATCCCGGGCAACAGAGTGAGACTCTGTCTCAAAAAAAAAAAACAAAAAAAAAAAACAACAATTAACTAAAACAGCCTCAGGCAGGCTCTTCAGGAGATATTCCAGAGGCATCATTATCATAGGAGATGACAGCTCCAGAGGTGTTATTGTCCCTGAAGACCTTCCAATGGGACGAGATGTGGAGGTGGAAGACAGTGATACTGATGATTCTGACCCTGTATATGCCAGGATAATGTGTGTGTTTGTGTCTTAGTTTTTAACAAAAAAAATTTTAAAATTTAAAAAAAATTTTCTAAAAATAGAAAAAACTTATAGAATAAGGATAAAAAGAAAGAAAATATTTTGTACAACCATTCAATGTGTTTGTGTTATTATTACAAAAGAGTAAAAGCTATTATTACAAAAGAGTAAAAAGTTAAAAAAAAGTTTATAAAGTAAAAAGTTACAGTAAACTAAGGTTAATTTATTATTTCTCAGAATATATCATTAAGCGATATATGATTGTATATAAAAGAAACCTCTGATGACCAACAACATAACCATTAGCATACAAGAGGATCTGATAATGCAAATAACATAAAGGCTACAGCTGCCCCCTCTGAAAAGTGATTTGGGAGATACTGGATTTCTCTCTCAGCATAGAATGATAGACATCAGAGACTCGGAAGGGTAGGGGGCTGGTTTGGGAGTGGATGATAAGCAATTACTTAATGGGTACAATGTACATTATCTGGGAGATGGATAAAAGCCCAGACTTCACCACTACACAGTATATGCATGTGACAAAATTGCACTTGTACCCCTGAAATTTATACAAATAATAAAAAAATTTCTCTCTATAACAGCCAATATTCAATCCAGAAGTACACAAGTGAGTGCCACAGGGAACATTTCAATGAAATGAAAATTTCATTTCAAAAGGAATGAAGTTAGGCACCAGATATATAGTAGATTCTGATTGTTTAGAATTATAGGATTTTAGGGCTGAAATTAAAGAAGATAGAGACACTAAGAGAGTAAAAAAAAAAAAAGAAATTAAAAATTGGGTTTCTTGGTTCCATCCCTCCCCACTTCTGCAGAACCTAATTTTATCAATTAATATATAAATATGCTCAAATACTTCTCATAATTGAAAATGAACCCGTCCATTATGTCTTTCAAACTATTACTCTATTCCTTTTATTATTACTAATATCTTTAAAAAGCTGTCCCCTCTCACTTTATTTCCTCCTTCTCTCACCTACCCCCAAACTGGAATATCGTTTCTATCTACACTGCTCTTCTCAAACTGAGGCCATGAGGACCATCTCTGCTCTGCCAAATTCGGTGAACATACTTTTCAATCTTCATCTTGCTCAACCTCTTTGTGATGCTTGTAAATACTGACCACTTACTCTATTTTGAAAGTCTATCCTCCATTGCCTTCTGGGACACGGACTTCTGACTGTCCTACTTTGCTGCCCACTATGTATCAGGATTTTCCGGCTTTGTGGATGGGCACCCCTTTCTCCATCTACTCCTTAGTGCTCATGCCTCACAGTCCATTCTGGCGTTAGTCCTTTCTTCTCTCTTCTAATGTACAGGTTTAGTAAATTCACTCATTTCCGTGGTTCTGGCCATCACTGATATGCCAACATACGTATCTCCTGCAAAGTTCCTGACATTCTGACATGGCCATTTTGACTCGTACTTCAAGACAAATTTTTTTATTTTCACTCTTGTAATGCATAAAACTGACAGTCTCATCCCATCCCTGGGCTTCATTTCATGAAATTAAGTAGGTTTTAGTGTTGAATTCTACTAAATCTTCTAGAAACCAATAGTTCATACAATGCTTAAATAGTTAACAGTTTTAGGAAACAATAGAATTCCTTTTATGAAGTTAGCAAAATCTCACATAACTAGCCTAATCACAGTAGAATATAATATGTAAAACAAATATATCTTGACTATGAATATAATTACAAAACTTCAAGTTAAATATTAGCAACTTTAATTTTGCATTATGTTAATTTTTCATTATGTTAAATTTCTGGTTCATTCAGAAATGCAACAAGAAGAAATATGACTATATAAATGCAAATAGATGCTCAGTAGTCACTTGATACAATTCAAAACTCATTCCTAAGCTCTGGCTTGAAAATCAAACAGTTCTGATTTAGAATTATAGTTGAGCAGTGCTTTCACTGGACAGATAAATTGACCTTTTTTTGTACCTTCACTTCATTATAAAAATGGATCTAGACTACTTTAAACTCCTGGTTCAAATAGCATATCATTTTTTTCTTTTCATAATATTATTTTTTATTCAAAAATTAATGAGGTACAAATGTTTTGTTACACAAATAGCTTTTGTATGCTTAAGTCAGGGCTATAAATGTGCCCATCACTTGAATAGTGGTCATTTTCCCTGTTAGGCAAATTTTACTCCTTTCCTTCTCCCCTCTCCTTCTTGATTTCCAATAAATTTTATTTCTCTCTGTGCCCATCAATTATTTCCAACTAGAAGTACATGTGGTGTTTGTTTTTCTATTCTTGAGACAGTTTACTCATAATGGTCTCCAGTTCCATCCAAATTGCTGCAAAAGGCTTTAATTAATCTCTTTTTATGGCTCAGCAGTACTTCATGATATATATATATATATATACATATATGTATAAACACATACACATATAATTGTGCTGCAATAAATATTTAAGTACAGGAGTCTTTTGGATAAAATGATTTCTTTTCCTTTGGGTAGATACCCAGTAGTTATATTGCTGGATTGAATGGTAGGTCTATTTTTAGTTCTTTGAGAAAATCTCTATAGTGTTTTACAGAGAGGTTGTATTAATTTGCAGTTCCATTAGAAGTGTATAAGCATTCCTTTCTCTCTGTATCCATGCCAGCATCTATTTTTTTTGGACTTTTAATAATAGACATTCTGACAGGGATAAGGTAGTATCTTGTGGCTTTAATTTGCATTTCCCTGATGATTAGTGACATTGAGCATCTTTTCACATATTTGCTGGCCATTTGTCTATCTTCTTTTGAAAAGCTTCTGTTCACATTCTCTGCTTACTTTTTAACAGGGTTTTTCTCTTACTGATTTTTTTTTTAAACAGAGTCTCGCTTTGTTGCCTGGGCTAGAGTAAGTGCTGCGGTATCTTCTTGCTGATATTTTTGAGTTCTTTATAGATTCTGGATATTAGCCTTTATTGGATGCATAGTTTGCAAATATTTTCTTTCATTCAATGGGTTGTCTTTGTGCTCCATTGATTATTTTCTTTGCTGTGCAGAAGCTATATGATCTTCACAATAGATGCAGAAAAAGCATTCAACAAAATCCAGCACCCTTTTATGATAAAAACCCTCAACAAACTAGGCATACAAGGAACATATCTCAAAATTATAAAAGCCATATATGACAAACTCATAGCCAATATCATACTGAATGGTGAAAAGTTGAAAGCATTCTCCCTAAGAACTGGAACAAGACAAAGGTGCCCACTATCACCACTTCTATTCAACATAATGCTGGAAATCCTAGCCAGAGCAATCAGACAAAAGAAAGAAATAAAGGATGTCCAAATTGGGAAAGAGTAGGTCAAATTATTGCTTTTCATTGATGATATGATCTTGTATCCAGAAAAATCCCAAGGACTACACCAAGAGACTCCTGGAATTGATAAATAATTTCAGCAAAGTCTCATGTTACAAAATTAATGTACACCACTCAGTAGCATTTCTATATGCCAATAATAGTCAAGCTGAGAGTCAAATCAAAGACTCAATGACAATCACAATAGCAACAATATAATAATATACTTAGGAATATACTAAACCAAGGAAGTGAAAGATCTCTATAAGAAGAACTACAAAACACTTATAAAAGAAATCACAGATGACGTAAACAAATGGATGAATATATCATGCTCAAGGATCAATATAATCAGCATTGTTAAAATGTCCATACTGTTCAAAATGATTTACAGATTCAATGCAATCCTCAACAAAATACCAATGTCATATTTTACAGATCTAGAAAAAATAATTGTATGCTTTTTTTGGAATCAAAACGTTGCCTGAATAGCCAAAGCAATCTTAAGTAAAAAGAACAAATCTGGAGGCATCACACTACCAGACTTCAAACTATACTACAAGGCTATAATAACCAAAACAACAAGGTATGGGTACAAAAATAGAGACAGACCAATAGAACAGAACAGGGAGCCCAAATATGAAATCAGTTACCTTCAATCAACTGATCTTCAACGAAGTAAACAACAACATACACTGTGGAAAAGAATCCCTGTTCAATCAATGGTGCTGGGAAAATTGAACAGCCCCATGCAAAAGAATGAAACAGGACCCCTATCCTCATACTTACAAAAATTAATTCAGATGGATAAAAAGACTTAAATGTAAGGCATGAAATCATAAAACTTCTAGAAGAGAATGTAGGAAAAACTCTTCTAGATGTCAGCCTAGGCAAAGAATTTATGACTAAGACCCCAAAGACAATTACAGCAACTATAAAAATAAATGGGACTTGATTAAATTAAACAAATGGGACTTGATTGAATTAAAAAGCTTCTTTTCATAGTATTCTTCCTCCTTGAAATTAGACATTTAACATCTGTTTTTCCATAGTATTTTTCCTCCTTGAAATTAGACATTTAACATCTGTTTTTCCCACCAGACTGAAATCACCTTAAAGACATGGATTGCTATCCACAATGTTTAACTTAACATGCATGAATGTCCAAGACCAGTTGCAGAATTTGTGATACCCAGTGTAAAGTGAAAATAAGCATCCCCTTTTCCAAAAATAGTTAAGAATTTCAAGGCATTGACAGCAGAGCATCAAACCAAGAACTGGCCCTTCTAAGTACAGGCCCCTGAGCAATTGCACAGATGCACAGATCACATGGTCCTGAAGCTGACTCTCTGGGTGTGTGTCTGTCTGTCTGTCTGTTTGTGCATCTATGAGCATGTGTATGAAATAAGTTGAATATTATGCCTGGAACATTAAACAATAGGAATTCAGAAACTATCTGTAGATAGAGCAATAGATGAAATTCAGATCACAGACTATAAAGACTAGTCATATTTAGTTGAGTAAAAACAGTTCAGATAATTAATCAAGAAAATATTTTTAGGCTAACAATAATTGACTATTTTGATTGAAGATTATAGAACATTAACCATTATAACACTGGTTATACAAAAATTTTCTATTTAAGCTGACATCATATATTCATTCATCATTCTGAGAATGTTGTCTTTCCTTTTAATATTTTGATTATAATTCATACAATTTATATACTATTTTGTCTTCTTGTTAGTTTTTCTGCACAAATCATTGAGTCTATGAGCAAACATAATAGTAATCACTGCATTTCTTTAATCATGAAAAATTAACATTTTAAAAAGTTATAAAACATTTTCCTTGTCCATCTGTCTTATAAAAAATAACATTCAAATTATCAAAATGTCAAAAGCTAATTTAAGACTTCATTTTGAAATTTTTTCCAAATCATATGTATTCTCTCTTAGAAAAATAATAACTTGATGTAGTTAGAATGTGCCCATTTTCATATAACCATAAAGACTGGAAAGGCTTTAATTTACAGAAGAATCCAGTGAGAAATTTACATTTCCTTCCCCAGAACTCCAATTTTCCCTGATGCTCTGCCAAAGTTCAGGTATGCACAAGCCCTTATTCTGCCAGGCATTATGGCGATTGTAACAAAAAGGAAGATGGATTTCCTCTTAAGTTATTAATGAATGCTCTTTCATTTTGTCCCTGAAAAGTTAAAATAAAAACGTGCAGGCTGTGAGCAGTTACATACCTCAATGCTGCCACTGGGGATTTCAAATAAATAAGTCCTCAAGCCAGGTGTGTTTAGTTATAGAATTCATTTTTAAAAGCCATGCCAGTCCTATGTCTCTCTCCTCCCCACCTTTCACTCCAGGTTTTAGTCAAATGGAAATATTTGGCTTTTCCCACTCCGTTCTGTCTCCTGTTTTCATTTGCTGCCCTCATTCTCTTCCTCTTTCCCTCTATTTCCCTTCTGCCTTCACACGCTTTCTCTTTCACACATATTCATTCACGCATTCTCATTCACTTGTTCTCTCTTACCCTGTCACTGAGCAGTACTTACCGAATGCCAGCCATGTGCTGGAGATCATTCTATGTGGAAGTAAGCTGGGCTGGAAGAAAAAGGCCAGTGTTGCTGGAACACAGTGAGGTAGGTATGAGGGGGCAGTGGTCAGGGAGGGCAGCGGGGCCTTGAGGGCCTGGTACTTAGTGGGAAGTGACCGAAAACGGTGGGAATTGTAATCAGATATCCCACTGCTCTGAGAAGAATGAGGGGGTTATTGGCCAGAGTGAAAGCTGTAAGATCCCTCAGACAGCTTCTATAGTCACCCTGCAGGTTTTATTTTGGAGGTAGAGCAAGCAGGACTTGCCTATGGATTGGATGTGATAAGTGAGACTAAAAGAGGACTCAGAGATCCAAAGTTCAGACTTGAGTAACTCCATCTCACTCTCTAATTCATTGTTATTCTTTTTCTTTCTCCCTGCCTCCTCTTTTCCTCTTTGTTCACACTATGACAGAATGTAGAATGCTCTTCATCAGCCCCCAGCTCATTCCTGTTCAGGTAGCAATTTAGAAATCACAGATTCCAGAAACCTTTCCTGAGGTTGCCACACCGGAGCAAAGACACACCCACGTGCTGATGTCTCCCTTCTGGCGTCAATGTCTGCATAATTGCATTATTCACAAGGACATTTAACAGGATTTCCAAGCATGGACTCTAGGGCCAAAATGCAGCGAGTTTCTATCCAAACTCTGTTAGCTAAATGAACTCTGACAAGTCACTTAAGGAAGTCTGAGTTCTCACATCTGTAAAGTGCAGATAAGAAAATGGTCTACCTCATAGAAAGTTTTGCATGAGACATTATGTGTAGAATGCTTAGCACAATACTGGCAGAGAGCAAATGCGAGATAAATGATAGCCGTTACTATCATCTCTGTTGTTACTGGTTTACAATATCCACCTTCAGGGTTTCTGCAGAGTATCAGAAACCCCAATAATGCAGAAAAGACCTAGACAATTCAGACCTAGGAAAAAATTAACACCTCAGAGACACACAGTCAAGGCAGACAGTGTGATTTATTAGCCAATTCAGATAAATATGCAAGTGGAAGTCACAGTTATTAACTATTACAGTCACTTTCCGTGTCCTCCACTCAATTTGGAGCTTGATTTTCCAAAGATACCACTTACCAGATTAGGTGGACCCACAGGATTGTTTTTCCTTGAGGTCCCACCTGAGCAGGTGCATGTACAGAAGACAGAGCTGAAAGAGACTGATTAGAGAGGTTGGAGGGGCAGAGGGCGTGACCCTCTTAATCATTCTTCACTTCCTTTTTTTACAAGACGACTTGGCATCGTCCACCACATCCGCGGCAGGAGCTGCAACGCCTCCTCGGTGGCGTCCACTTGCAATAGTCCAGCTTGCGTCTTGCACATTAGTGGCTTCTGTGGACTTATTAGCAATCCAGTCACCCAGCGTTTGCCAAGGCGTTTAGAGGTCATCTGACAAGTCTTTTTACCCCGAATCGCTCTGATTCAGAAAGCCGGCTTGTTTCTCCTGCGGTGCTTTGGAATTCGCGCCCTCCTCTGGTCCAGGTCCAGGTGCATGGGAAGCAGGTGCTTAGGAAAAGAGGTGGTGTAGGCGCGCCGGTGATAAACCCAAAGACTGAACCTGCAGACCAAGCGCAAAGTAGAAACTGAAAGTACACCGCCAGCGGATCCTACGGAAGTTATGGAAAAGGCAAAGCGCAGAGCCTGGCGGTGGTGTGTGCCGCCCCCCCTGGGATGGATGAAACAGCAGGCGCGGCGTGGGTGAGAGGAACCAGCTGCAGAGATCGCGCTACTGGGCAACCACTCTCGGCAACTCCGCGGAATACCAGGGTCCTGGGAGTGACTATGGGCGGTGAGAACTTGCTCCTGCTACAGTTGCGGTCATCATGACTACGCCCCCCTCCTGCGGACCATGTTCCATGGTAAGCGCTCCTCTCTCGCGCGGCGCACAAGTTCGCGCGCCCTGCGCGCCGGGACACTCCGGGACGCGCCGCTGGCCCCCGCTGCAAGGCACGTCCGGGAATAGCCCGGCCTTGCACTTTGGACCTGCCCAGAGCACTGGCTCTCCCACGGGCAGCTGCCAGCTGAGCCTGAGTCCTGTGGCCCACAGGCACACCTCTGGCTGCTGCGCCTGGCAGACTGTGAGAAGCAGTCCCCGACGCCTTTCTGTCCCGAGACTGAGTGCTGCAGCCTCCGCGTCGCTCAGCGGCGGCAGCCTACAGCCGGGTCTCAGAGGTAGCCAATGGTTCTCTGTCTGTTAGCCTGTCTGTCTGTCTGTCTGTCCTCAGCCAGGGCTGCCTTCTGCCAAACCAGCGCCCAGCCCGCGCTTACCGTGTTTCTGGCTGCGCCAAGTCACTCACGCAGGCGGCCGGGGTTTGGCGAGCAGCTGGGCTCTTGCAGCTCCGAACTCCCTAGAGAAGTGAAAGCGAAGCTCCCACGGGACGCGCTTTTAAACCCTAAGGGGACAGGTCTCCGGAAAACCCCGTTTTTTCCCCTGGGTAAGGTTGGGAGTTTCCGACTGGGGCTGTACCTTTTGCTGTTTGCTGGGAACCCAAGCCCTGGGGCTGGCAAGGAGAAAAGCCAGCTTCTGCTTTTCCCTACATGCTCGCTCCTTGATGGAGACAGGATTAAATAGTCATGAGTTTAAATTCTAGAGATCTCTTATATTTTATTTGCGCTGAATACGGATTTAAAATGTATAAGGGCAGAATCGAGGTGGGCTGGATTCCGTTGGCAGCCTTGTGTCCAATGTAAAGACACCCCCCCCCCAAAAAAATTACTGGAAGGAAAAAGGGGAAAAGGGATGTGAAGGGAGAGGATCCGCTTAGGGAATTGGAACGTTTTACAGTAAGTACTTCCTCAAGCCAAGAGGACAGTGGGGGAGGGTGCGGGAATAGGGAACTGATTGCTCTTCCCTGTGCGCTTTCCTGGCTACTCCGTTAGATCAAAAGTGGGCTTTTTCCCTAGCGTAGCTATTGGAAAAAATAAGAATTGATATAACCAAGGAGTACTGGATCTGTAACAAAATAAAGGTAGGGGAGGAGGAAGATACCCAAGACAATTTTGGAAGATGATTTGTAGTAGCTTAATGTAAAATTGGAAATTGAATACATCCCTGTTTTCTTGTAATGCCCGTGGCTCTCTTGCAATTACTTCTTTCTGGATCCCTTCTGGTCCTAAGCCTTGTGTTGCCTCTGATCCAAAGTAGAAAGATAAAACAAGAACTGGAAGCTAGAGTGTGCATTCTTAACAAAGAGCCTTTATGTCCCACGGTATGTCTATATTAATCATTCACCATAAGTTACTAGTAGACAAAATATTAAAATTCTAATAGTAATGATTATAATGTGTCTTTCTGTATTTTGTTTCAAGAGATTTCTCTAGAAGATTAAGCTCCATCAAGAGGGTGAATAAGGCTACTCTTTACAATTTTTTTCCCATTTCTTTTGGGAGTTGAAGTAGTTGAGGACTTACTGTGGTCTTCAGCTATGCTATCTGGTTTGGTTAATTTCATCAAATTTGAGGACTGAAAAGTAGAATAGTTATGAAAAAAAAAAGACAGAGAAAGAGAGGAAGAGGGAACTGAGAAAAATTAGAAAGCCCAAACAGGTAAAAAGGAGAATTGCAAAGTGTACCACATCAATGTTTAAATATCCTAAAAATGGAAAAGGTTATTTCATAGGACCAACTTAAATGTTATAATCATACTCGTGTGTGAGTTTTTTTTTTTTCTGATTTGACCCCTGACACCTAACCTACTATAATGAGAGCAAATATTTAGTGTCTTTTTTTTTTTTTTCTGAAATAAGAGCTCATGATGCAGTTTCATAGCTTGGTCAGGAAGTATCTTATTGCAGTTCATGCAGAGGAAGATGGTGTTTTTGTGCATTCCCCTTGACTACACATACACAGTTATTTTTATAGGAATCAGTATAGTCCAGTAGCTGAAAGCTGAGTTTCTAGACTCTTCAATCTGACAAACCTGGATTTGAATCCTGGCTCTTATTAGATACATTATACATAGGAAAAATTTTCTTTGTGCCCCAGAGTCTCTATCTGTAAAATGTAAATAACTTATAGTACTTACCTTATGAATTGATTATATGAAATGGTTATAGAATTGAATTCCCAGTGAAAATAGGTCTATGTCATGAACATTCAGTAAACATTGATCTTAAAGACTGATAAAAGACTGGATTTGATGTACTGTATAAAACAATTTATTTATGTTCACTTTGACCCCATAACCTAAGCAGCTGAGGATTGAATGTATTATTTGGCTTAATTTAAAAACCAACAAGAATTTTTAGACAGCCATCATTCTGGTTTAACCAAATTCCCTACTGAAAACAAACTCTCCAGTTTCAATCCCTTCAGGAGAACTAAAGACAATTCCACAAGCCCACACTTGCCTTGCATTGTTCCTTATGGTTTATCTTTTCTGTAACCTAATGAAAAGTTCAGGGTTGAGTGTGACAACAATGTCAAAAGCACTCTCAACCCAGACAATCTTCATATGTTACTCTCTAAGTGGTGTGAGAGAAAGGACTTCAGTTACAGACCAAACTACATACCATTAATGAGAAAGCCAAGAACCTACAAGACGAGACATGAGTCCCAACTGCTGGGAGTGTTTGCAGCATTGTCCCAGAGGTCATTTCAAATCTAAAGAGTTCCTGGAGTTTTTGGATGACTGAGTAGATTCTTAGAATTAAGATGCCTAAGAGCTGAAAGCAATATCAAGAGATCATTTAGTCTAAAGGTTTAATTTTAGAAATCAGGTAAGGAAAGCTTAAAAGATGCTCTGTCATTCTCTCAGTCACACAGCCCATTGTCATACCAAGACAAAAACCTCAGGTCTCCGTATTGCAAACCCTTTGTGCTTTGCATTGCCCTAATCTGTCTGGGGCTAATTATTCAACAACAACAATGATACTCAACAACAAAATACACTCTTTACAGGCAAGGGAAATTATGTTTTAGAATTGAGAAACCAGTTGTAACACATAAACAAAAAGATTGAATTTTTTTCACCAATTCATCATTGGAAAGAATTGACAAAATGTCATCCAGTGAATGAATAGGTTGATATGAATTTTAGGAGCACTTATTGCTGAAAATTGGGGTGAAGAGGACAGGTAATTATCATAAAAAATAAAACAATCACACTTACTAAAACATATAAAGTTGACCTTTGAAATAACATTTAGGATAATGACAAAAATATCTTTTTAGTGTTTAATTATTTTATTATATTCTCCTTTAAGCTCATTTCAAGTTAAATGCCATGTGATTTTTCCTTTATCATCACCTACTCCTCTCAAAGTATACTTTTTGAACACCTGTAAGATGACAGAGAAAATAAAAGTTTAGTTCTATACAATCTATACAAATCTGATTACAAGGTCAGAACTTGTAAATAATTAGCAGTTGATCATTGTTTGGGGATCTTTAGTATGAAGGAACAGCAGTAGAAGAGAGAGGAAAAATTGGATAATATTACATGGAAGTGGTTTTCATTCAGAAGGCCAATGTGATTACATGTTCTCAATAGATTATGAACATTTATTACCAAATCCTAGTGAGGCAACAAAATCAGGTTTACAGACCTGGCACCTATTCTCTGTGTGTTATAATGAGATTAACTTGAAAGACTCTTTTGATATTTAGAGATTACATATTTTATGTGTGTATACATGCATATAAACAAACAGTCCCTGGTACATGGTAGGTACTCAATTAAAGGTGACTAGCATCATCATCATTAATCTCCTAAGTGAATTCTTGCTCATTATTCATACAGGCATTTAGTGGCAGAGCTATGAATAGATTTTGATAATTTTGTCGCATTTCTAAATTATTTGTGTTTCTCTTACTATGTCAAGTGTCAGTCACATATGAAAATGAAAAGCAGAATTTATCTTTGTTCCCATAACTGCTCCCCAGCCAACATTCTCTGGTTGTAAAAATATGGGTCAGTTAATTTATTGGGGAGTGCTACTGATTTTTCATATGACAGATAATGGTATAATAGATGACAATACTACTGGGAACTTTATGATATCTTTAACAGTCATCAGGCTGTTGTCAAAATATTAGTTCCTTGAGTTTAAAGGAAAGGAGTAATGTTTGTACTCATAATCAGAAAAGACATGCAAGTGAAATGTCTTAACACTCAACAAGTACAGTTAAAGTTCATTCAGGAAATTCAGAGGAAATAAATTGTCCCTGTAACTCAGGAGTTTACAGAATGATGCAAACAAGACACTATGGCAGGCTTATGAATAAATAGATCGCTATATAACCAGATTTTAATGTTTTGGGGAATCACTGGCTTTCCATCATAACTGCCCAAATGATACCATTTATAATTTCATTTCTTTTGATTGGAAAATTGCCCTTCATTGGGAAGGGTTATCAAGAACAGACATAAATCATTGGTTACCAGGATGTGAATTTATTTATTGAGCTGCTTTAATATGGCAAGAATCTGGACAGAACTGTGTTTGAAAAGAGTATGGGTCCGTGAGCATTTAGAAACAGAAGATAGTGAAAGAATAGGGAGAGAATTCCCAAAATGCAAATGTAGACTTTGTAAGAGTTTTGGGAACTGTAAACCCTTTAAGGTTTAAAAAGAAAGAACATAATCACAGTGCAGTACCATTAAGATTAACCTTCCACAGTACTGCCTCCAGTAAATAACTAGACACATGGACTACCATCACGTTTTACAAAAATATACAATCATGAACCGTACACCTGCGGTCCCCAACCCCTGGGCCGAGGACCTGTACCTGCTAGGGACTGGGCTGCAGAGCTCCACTGCACCGCCTCAACCCCGCTTGCTCACATCACCACCTGACCTCTCCCTCCATGCCCCCCATGCCATGCATGGGAAAATTGTCTTCCATGAAGCCAGTCCCTGGTTCCAAAAAGGTTGGGGGACCACTGCATGTGCACCATAAAATTTCAAACAACATGTAACTCTTTAAACTGTAGCACACCTCTAGACCTGTAGATGTATTTTCCTACAGTGATGTTCAGCATAAACCCTATTGAACAAATTGTCATTACACCCTAGAGTATTTTTCAGAAGCAAGGAGTCTCTGATTTCATCACATCCCTTTTGCTCTTTCCCAAAGAGTAATTTCAAAATAAAAAAAGTGAAAGAAATCTACATGCCAAAATGCTGTTCCACTTTCTTTGTTACATAATTTCAACTTTTTGGGCTCTTCCTGCACTACTCCAAAACTGAGCTGCATTCTAAAAATTATTAGAAATAAGTGATCAAATCCATTGAAACACTGCAATCAAATGTAATATGGTATCACATTTAACTCATTCTTATTTACTGTTAAATTTAGTTTCTTTTAGGTATATCTTTGGAATTCCTCCATTGATCCTTGTTCTGTTGCCAGTAGCATCATCTGATTGTGATATTGAAGGTCAAGATGGCAAAGAATATGAGAGTGTCCTAATGATCAGCATCGATGAGTTACTGGTATGTGTTTGTTTTTTTTTTCCAAACATGCTCATGCATTGGGAAAATGTTAAATATACTTTTGATATGCAGTTTTATAATCAAGTATCTGTATTTCTTGACAAGAAAGTGAAATAACTACAGAATAAAATTTACTGAGCCAATTATATATATTTATAGTTGGTATAATTATGTCCTTTAAAAATAATTCTTTCCTAGACCCTAAGACTCCCACAACTATCCATTTCGGTCCTATTTCCCTTCACTACCAAATTTGTTGTAAGCATAATTCAGCATCAGTACCTTCATTTCCTTACCTCCTGTTTATCTTGTTAGTCCATGTAGAAACACTACTTTAGGAGAGGGAAAATAACAGAGTGTAACACTTAAGAATTATGGTAAAAAGAGATGTGTAGTTATTAATATTTTACTTGAATGTGTGTACATGCATATATATGTATATGTGTGCATATTTTATACCTATGTGTAATATATAATTTTCTGAGTTAATTTTTTATTTGCAATGGACAAAGATTTTTAATTAATAGATTTAATATTTTAGAGAAGTTTTAGGTTTACAGAAAATTTGAGCAGAAAGTGCAGAATTCCTATGTACTTCCTATCCCTCTGCAGTTTCCCCTATTATCATCATCTTGCAGTGATGTGCTACACTTGTTACAATTGATGAACCAATACTGATACACTGTTATTAAAGTTCTTAGTGGACATTAAGGTTCATTCTTTGCGTTATAGAGTTTTATGGGTTTTGATAAATGTATAACATAATGGCCTACAGCCTACAAACAACTAGCAACTGAGAAAACCACCACACTAAGGATATCTATAGCCAGGGCATCCATCCAGAACCTAGACCCCCATCAAAGCACCCACAAACAAAGCCCAAGGTTCTTAACCAATATATGCTACAGTCCCTTACAAGTGAGGGGGAAAGAAAAAGAAAGCCCCATCTAAACAAAAGAAAATCCAAAAATAAGAAGTGACAGTTGCCCCAGATGAGAAGGAATCAGTGAAAGAACTCCAGAAGTGTGGAAAATTAGAGCAAAAGGACACACACAAAAGGGAACACAAGCTCTCTAGTAAGGACACCAACCAAAATGAAAATATTGAAATGACAGATAAAGAATTCCAAATATGGATTGTAAGGAAGCTCAATGAAATCCAAGAGAAAATAGAAAAACAACTCAAAGAAATCAGGAAAACAATTTAGGAAATGAATGAACGTATTGAAAAAAAAAACAAATAGAACTTCTAGAAATGAAAAAAATTCATTTAAGGAAAAATTCATTTAAGGAAATACAAAACACAGTGGAAAGTTTTAAGAATAGACTAGACCAGGCAGAAGAAAGACTCTAAGAGCTTGAAGACAATGCTTTAAAATTAACTAAGTCAGTCAAAAATAAAGAACAGAGAATTATGAGGAATGAACAAGGCTACAAGAAATATGGGATTATGTAAAACAGCCAAATATAACAATCATAGGCATCCATGAGGGTGAAGAAGAAAACGCACAAGAGCTGGAAAATCTATTTGAGGAAAACTTCCCTGGTCTTGCTAGAGATTTACACATCAAGGTACAAGACGCTCAATGAAAACCTAGGAGATTCACTGCAAAAAGGCAATCACCAAGACACATAGTCATCAGACTGGCCGAAGTCAACATGAAGGAGGAACTCCTGTGAGCTGTGAGGCAAAAACATCAAGTAACTTACAAAGGAAAACTCATCAGGCTTAACTGTAGACTTCTCAATAGAGACCTTACAAACCATAAGGGATTAGAGCCCCATCTTCAGTCTTCTTAAACAGAACAACTGCCAGCCTAGAATTTTGTATCCTGCAAAACTAAGTTTCTTATATTAAGAAGAAATAAAGACTTTCTAGACAAGCAAACACTGAGGGAATTTGCCAAGACCAGATCTGCCTTGTAGGAAATACTCAGAGCTGCATTATACATGGAATAGCACAATACCCACACCCATAGTAAAGCCACCCAAAATCTAAAGCTCAGAGCTCATATAAAACAATAGTACAACAGGTAAACCAAAGCAATGAGGTTCTACCTAATGGGATGAACAGAACAACATCTCAAATATCAATTCTATCCATCAACGTGAACAGTCTGAATGCCCCACTCAAGAGACACGGGATGGCTGAATGGATGAAAAAATACAACCCAAGTATCTGCTGTCTCCTGAAAATACATCTGACCCACAGACTCATTCAGATTCAAGGTGAAAGGATGGGAAAATATATTCCATGCAAGTGGAAACCAAAAGCAAGTAGGTGTAGCCATTCTCATATCATATAAAATTGACTTTAAATCAACAATAATAAAGAAAGACAAAGATGGTCATTATATAACGGTAAAAGAAACAATTAAAAAAGAAGACATAACAATCCTAAATATTTATGCACCAAACACAGGAGTGCCCAGATTCATAAAGCAACCCTACTAGTTCTAAGCAAAGAGATAAACAGCAGCATCATAATTGCCGGGGACTTCAACACCTTACTGACAGAACTGGGCAGATCATCCAAGCAGAAAATAAATAAGAAACGCTGTACTTCAATGGGACTCTAGAACAAATGGGCCTAACAGACATTTATAGAACATTTTACCCAAACACTACTGAATATACATTCTTCTCATCAGCACATGGAACCTTTTCCAAGATTGATCATATCTTAGGCCATAAAACATGTCTCAACAAATTCAAAAAAGTAGAAATCATACTATGTATCTTCTCAGACCACAGTGGAATAAAACTAGAAATCAACTCTAAGAGAAACACTCAGTTCTACCCGAAGTCTTGGAAATTACACAACCTGCTGCTGAATGATTATTCGGTCAATAATGAAAGTAAGATGGTAATCAAAAGATTCCTCAAACTGAACAGCAAAGGAGACACAAGCTACCAAAATCAATGGGATTCAACAAAAGTAGTCCTAAGGTGAAAATTCATAGCCTTAAATGCCTATATCAAAAAGACAGAGAGATCACAAATTACCTATCTAATGACACCTCTCAAGGAACTAGAAAAGGAACAGCAAACCAAAGCTAAAGCCAGCAGAAGAAAAGAAAATTTAAAAAATCATGTATCCATGATTACTGTATCATACAGAATAGTTTCACTGCCTTAAAAAATCCCCTATGCTTCACTGATTCATCCTTCCTTGTCTTGCCCTGAATTCCTGGCAACCACTGATCTGTTTGTATTTCTGTATTTTTCACTTTTCTAGAATGTCATATAGTTGAAACCATGCAATATGTAGCCTTTTTAGACTGAATTCTTTCACTTTTCAATGTGCATCAAAGGTTCTTCTATTACTTTTTGTGGCTTGATACCTTATTTTTTCTTATTGCTAAATAATATTCCCTTGAATGGATATATTACAGCTTATCTGTTCACTGATTGATGGATGTGTCTTGGTTGCTTCCAATTTTCGGCAATTATGTATAAAGCTTCTATAAACATGCATGTGCAGGGTTTTGTGTCGACATAACTTTTCAACTTGGGTAAATAATTCGGAACACAATTTCTGGATCATATGGTAAGTCTATATTTAGCTTTGTATAAAACTTCCAAACTATCTTGCAAAGTTGCTTTATTATTCTGCATTCTAACCAGCAATGAATGAGCTCTTAATGCCTTCCATCCTTGCCAGCATTTGATGTTGTCAGTGTTTTAAACTTTGGCCATTCTAATAGGTGTGTTGTAGTGTCTCATTATTGTTTTAATTTTTAATTACCTAATGACATGTGATGTTGATCATCTTTTAAGATACTTATTGCCATCTGTATGTCAGCTTTAGTGAGATGTCTGAACTCACATCTTAGCTGACATCTTAGCAATACTGGGTTTTCCTACCCATTATCATGAAATATCTCTCCATTATTTAGAGCTTTCTTTGATTTCTTTCATCAGAGTTTTGTACTTTTCCTTAAATGAATCTTATGCATGTATTGTTAGACTTAATAGCTAAATAGTTTATATTTTTAATGTTACTATAAGGGATATGCTTCAATTTTGAATTCTAGTTGTTTATTGCTGGCATATAGGAAATCAATTAATTTTTGTATGTTAACTTTTATCCTGCAACATTAGTATAATCACTTATTAGTTCTAGAAATTTGTTTTGTTGTTGGTTCTTTGGTACTTTCTACATAGACAATCATGTCACCTACCAGAGTTATTTATTTTAAGGTTTAAGAGTTATGTCAATACAATGTGATGTATTGTGTAATAAATAGCCAGCCCTTTTCATTCAGCATGAAGCCCCAAATGACAAAGGAAAATTCTCTCAAATGCTGAAAAAGATGGGAGAAATTTTCTAATCTGTCTTCTCCTTTCATTCCACTATCTCCTCCACACACACTTATGCTGAAGTTGCATGATGCCTTGGGGGATTCAGTATTGTGCCTCTTAGAGGAATATGGGAAATTCAAGGTGATATTGAACACTGGACCACAGAGGTACCTGATTTTGCTGACAAGAAAAAAAGTGCACAATAAATGATAATTGCCCCATTTACATTCCTTGCTATTTTTGACATGGTGTGCATTAAATGATGCAACTGAACTAATCTTTTCAGTCAAGATGTTTCCCATTTAATTTTATTATCTGGGTAAAGAACCAACTAATATTAGATCAACAACTTTTAAATAAATATTTTTGTGTAAAGCTCTGCCAAAAAAAAGAGATGCTATTGGAAATTCAAAAGAAGTAGAGTTTTATGCAACAAATTTATGGTACTTATTTTTTAAATATAAAGGAGCTTATCTCATTAACATACACAACAAGAACAAGAACAACAGCAGCAACAATGATACTATTTTAAAAAAACAAAATATCTACTCTTTTTAACAAAGCAAAACAAAATATTTACTCTTTTACAAGACATGGAAGAGTAGACAGCTAACCAATCCAATTGAGTAGTGCCATGATAATCTTACAAATGTTTTATGTAAATAGGAGGTGATAAATTTGAGGGGAGGAGAAAAATGTCACAATGAATTATTCATAAAAACATGATCGGTAGAGAAAATTTAGTCACTCAGTGCATACTAGATGCTTTACAGACATTACAGTGCTTAAGTCTCAGGGAGACCATAATAATACTAATATTCTCTAAATATCAGTATTTAGTATTTGTGCTTCAACAATCGTCAGACATTTCTATTTGGCCATCTTGCTCTGTTCCCTTGCCTTATGTTTTTTCACTTTCTGAATAGTGTCTTTTGAAGCACAAACATTTTTAATTTTGATGAAGTTCAATTCATTTATTCTTTCTTTTGTTGTTCATGCTTTTGATGTCATGTCAAGGAAACCATTACTCAATTCAAGGTTACAAAGATTTAACCTATATTTTTTTTTCTAGGAGTTTCTAAGAGTCTTACATATTGAGTTAATTTTGGTATATGATGTGAAGTAGGTGTCCAACGTCATTCCTTTTCATGTGACTATCCAGTCATTCTGGCATCTTTTATTGCAAAGTCTATTTTCCCATTGAATTGTCTTAGCATCCTTGTTGAAAATCAACTGAAACCAAATCCATTAATCTAAAATTTTTATGCCAGGATCACACAGTCTTGATTATTGTAGCTTTGTATTTAGTTTCAAAATCGGAAGTTTGGTTTTTAAACAATGTTTTTAAAGATTTTTTATATTGATTCAATTACAAATACTTATTCAATGGATTGCCTACTTTTTTTTTTTTTAGGGATTCTGGTGTTAAATAGTGTTAGAATTAAATACAATATAAAGCTCTATGGTGATGTTCTGTCTTTGTGCAATCATTAAACCATGTGACTCCACACACAAATAAGCATAGTCCAGTGAGTGGCATGGACAGAAGCAACATCAGACTGTGCAGAATTGGTGAGAAGCTTCAGGATATCATCTCTCTTATAGCTCCAAAGATCCTTTCTCATTCTCCCATTGGATTTTACTGATATTCCTATCATTTGATAATAGAGTATAATTTTATAATTGTCTTACTTGTTGAAAACATATTTCAATTGCCATTTAGTTTTTTCTCTTGCTTTTGACATATAGATTTTATTTTTTTGTAGATACATCCATATAATAGAATTGCACAGGATAAAATGTGTGCACAAAGGTGGGAGTAGTCAAGTGCTGGTGTGAAATTTACTCAGAAATAGTTGTCCTATAACACCATAAATAAGCCATATTTGAAGAAGAAAAGACTAGTCTTTGCCCTTTGAATAGTCCTGGCACACACATCAAACATCAGTTGACCAAAGATGTAGGGGTCTATCTCTGGACTCTCCAATCCTATTGTATTGATTTATATATCTATACCAGTACCAAACTGTCTTTATTACAATTGCTTTAGAATAAGTTTTGAAATAAGGAAATGTGAATCCTTCTATTTTGTTCTTTCTTTTTGAGTTTTTTTTTTTTTTTGGTTGTTCATGTCCCTTTAAATTCCACATGAATTTTATAATTAACTTATCCATTTCTACAAAGAAGTCAGCTGGGATTCTGATAGGGATTGTGTTGTGCCTGTAAATTAATTAGGATTATAATACTCTTAATAATGCTTAAAATGCTTCTGATCCATGAACATGGCATGTTTTTTCGGGTATTTAGATCTTTTTAAATTTCTTTCAACGTTTTGTAGTTTTCAGACTATAAATTTTACCCTTGTTTTGTTAAATTTATTCTTAAGGATTTTATGTCTCTTTAATGCTACTGTAAATGGAATTGTATTCTTAATTTTATTTTAAAATAATGTGTGATTCCTAACTCTGTACTCCTTATGCATTTACACAGGTAGGTGTCTTATTTCCCTATATTAGTCTGTAAGCATATGAAGGACAGATTTTATGTTTGATTCATCTTTGTATCTCACAAAACATCAGCACAGCATCTTACACGTAGTAGTGTTTCAAATATTTGATAAATCATATATGAATCATAATTAAAACCACAAACTAATGAGAATCCAGAACTCATTTCAATTAGCTAGGAAGTCATTTTTTTCTTGAACATGTTTCTTTGGAAATTTATTATGAATCAAGTGTCAAGTACTTTCTGATATCTAATGTGAACCAGTTGTGGATGTTATACAATATTATTTTATTCACAAATATTATTTTATCTAAAATAACTTATATGGGTCAACTATGTAACTCTTAGTCACCAGAACAGAGACTGTTTCTAAATATAAAGGCTGCTAGAAATGGCCAGTTTCTAGGAATAATCCAGTCTAATTGCAGGTACAAACAGGCTGTCCTGTATTTATGTTATGAGCTTATAAGATCTAATGACTAATAGGTTATAATGGACTTTTATAACTTTCAATATCATTAACTCTGACTCTATTCTAGGGACCCTCACAGATTTAGCTTCTGTCTTTGCACTGATATTAAGAGCTCTCCATTGCCTCAGGTCTACATCTCTCTCGTGAAATTTAAAACTGTTTAATTCAAATGTCAACTAGAAATCTCTACCCATATATACTGTGGCACATCATGCATAATAGTGAACTAATTATCACTTTTAGCCTATTCCTGCTCCTGTATTCTCTATCTTAGGTAATGACACTAGCATTTGCCCAGTCTTTCAATCCCCAAAGCCTGGAATCATCCCTGATAGCCTTGACCCTTCATCTCGTCCATCATCAAATCCTATAGTTTAATACATATCTTTAATACCTATATAATCCATTCACTCTATTGAGTTCCACTACTAAATCTTAGTTCAGGTAGTTGTCAGATCTCATGGGACCACTTTTGTAGCCATCAGTAGGCCCCTGGCTGATCTTCCTGCCTCCCATGTGCATCTGACCTCCTTACTGACACTTTGAGTTGTCTCTCCCAAATTCAAATCTGATACCAACTTTCTCCTTTTTAAAAACTACTGAATACTTTAAAGTCTCACTCCCCCAATACCTGTCAGGATTTGGTCTTCCATTTGATTGATTTGCTAACAGAAGTAACCAAAGAAGGGTCAAAATCTAGTCAAATACTGCTTTAAAAATATATCTAAATATATTATGTTTAAATAATTATAATTAACAGAAAAAAGATGTAAATTGACTACAGTAAAGGTTAGTTTTTTATTATATCAAGTTATGCTAAGGTAAAAAACAAATTTCCTGTGTACTAACTTAGCAGCATAACTACATCAGTTGCAATTGAACATGAGAAGTTGTTTTTTAAAAGGCAGGCCTTTTTTGTTTTATGAATAACCTTTTTTCTATTTATAAAAATGAAATTAAAATACACTAATTAAAAGACAGAGACTCAATGGATTTTTAAAAAATAACCACTATACATTGTCTATAAGAAACCCACTTCAATTATAAAGGTACACACAGATTAAAAGTGAAAGGGTGAGGAATGATCTGCCATGTTAACACTAATCAAACTGTGAGTAGCTATATTTAATTCAGACAATGCCAACGTTAGAGCAAGGAAGAATAACAGGGATAGAGGGTATGTTACGTAATAATAAAGTTGTCATGTCTCTAAGAAGATATAAGAATCTTTACTGTATATGTGCCTAACAACAGCATCAAAACCTGTGAGGCAAACACTGATAAACTGCAAGAAGAAATAGATAAATCTCTTACAGTTGTAAACTTCCACACCCTTTTATCAGTAATTGACAGATTCATCAGGCAAAAAATCAGTAAGGATATAGTTGAACTTAAAAGCACCATAAATCAACTAGATGTAATAGACATTTATAAATACTTCATTCTGCAACAGCATAATACACAGTTTTCGCAAGCTCACATGAAATACTCACCAAAATTGAATATCTTCTGAGGCATTAAGCACACTTTAATAAAGTGTTACAAAGTAGAAGTCATGTAAAATATGCTCTCAAAATGTTATTAAAGTAGAAAGCAATTAAATAAGAAAGATTGATGGAAAATCTCCAAATATTTGGAGATTAAATAACACACTTTTAGATAATATATGAGTCAAACAAGAATTCTCAAAAGAAATTTTAAAATATTTTGAGCTAAATGAAAAGAAAATACTTATTAACAGAATTTGTGGGACACAGTGAAAGCAGCACTTCCAGCATTAAATACACATGTTAGAAAAGAAGAAAGATGTAAAATCAATAAGCTAAGCTTCCACCTTAGGAAAATAGAAGACACCAAACTAAAACTCAATTAATCAGAAGAAAAGAAACAATGAAAATTACAGATGAAATTGAAAACCAGAAATGAATAGAGAAAAATCAATGAAACCAAAAGCTGATTCTTTGAAAAAAAAAATCAATGAAATGGATAAGCCTCTAGCCACGTTAACCAAGAAAATAAGAAAAAAGGCACAAACTACCAATATCAGAAATGAAAAAGGAGCTATTACTACCGATCCCATGGATATTATAAGAATAATAAAGGAATATTATTTTGATGTTAATTTTATGTGTCAACTTGGCTAAACCAAGGAACACCAAGGATTGCCAGCAGCCGCTAAAAGCTAGAAGAGAGCCATGGAATCAACTCGGAACTCCAGAGGGAACCAACTTGCTGACTCCTTGATTTCAGACTTCTGGCCTCCAGAGCTGTGAGAGAGCAAATTTCTGTTCTTTTAAGCCACTCCTTTCATGGAAATTTATTATACCAGTCTTAGGAAACTCATATAAATGGTGACAAAATGGCCAACATCCTAAAAAAAACCTCACTGATACTTCCCTTTGGAGAGAGGCAGTGGAAATGCTGGCTGGAGAAAGGCAAGGGAAGTAGGGAAATTGGATAGTCTCTATCAAAAGGAAAACACTTCACTCTCAATTGGCAGGAACATCAAAGGCAAAATGATCACTCTCTCCCCATGGAAATTGGCTCACCACACCCTGTGATGCACTTAAAAAACAAACTGCTAAAAAGATAGCACGGTGTTGACAGTGGGGAAGGCTATGCACATGTGGGGGCTGGGGGTACCTGTAGAAAAAAAGCAAACTGTCTTTTGTATTCTCTCACTGAACAACAATCAATGTAGAAGCCTTCTGCAGTGAAATGTGTGGGAATTATTCCCCCACATACCAAGCAAGCAACCTATTCTGCAGAGAATGCCAGCTGGGTGGCCTCTAATTCAGTTCAGTTATGACACTGTCTACTTGGGAATAGCCTTAAATTCCTAAGTTGAGGGCTCAGTCCCCATGACTGCTCCCCTCACCACCTCAGATGCCAATCAAAAGCCCCAGGTTGTTTTACCTGTGTTTCTGACCAGCTATAAATTGGGGATCCTATGGTTCCCTCTTTGGGTTTGATCAGTTTCCCAGAGCAGCCCACAGAACTCAAGGAAACACATTTACCTGTTTATTATTACAAATATCACAAAGGGCACAGGTGAAGAGATGCATAGGGTGATAAACAGGAAGGAGCACACCACCCTCTAGGGACTTCCACGTGTTCAGCTATCTGGAAGCTCTCCAAAGGGTTAGGCACGATTGATTAAATTACTGGCCATTGGTAATCAAATTAACCTTCAACCCCCCTCCCCTCCCTGCAGGTTGGAGGATGGGCTGAAAGTCCCAACACTCTAATCCTGCCTTATTTTTTCCAGTGACAAGCCCCCATCCTAAGGTATCTGGAGGCTGCCAGTTATTGATGAACTCATTAGCATATAAAAAGATATCACTTTGCAGATTAAGAATTTTAGGAGTTGTATGCAAGGAAATAGGGACAAAACCAAACATAAACAGTCATGTGCTGTATAACGACATTTCAGTCAAGGATGGACTGAAATCGAAAAAATATGCTCTCCCCACATTTTAGACCTGACAAAAACATTAGAAATAACAAGAAGAATAAACAAGAAAAACAAAATAGATTTGCCATAATCACCACAAACGCAAAGTAAAAATGCAAATACAAAACATTTGCTGAAGTAATAATAGATAAAGAGAGACAATGATAACCCAGTTTATGGATAATTGTTTCTACTAAAGAGAACCCATCAAATGGAAGACAAAAATAACCTATCATAGAAGAAAATTTTCTCCCAAATGAAGGAAAAATGGAACGAACAGAATAAAGAAACATCACGTACTGTTAAAAAAATTGATGCAAAATGATTGTTAGTAAGTTATATCTTGGTGAAGTGACTGAATTTCAAGATAAAGGAAAAATAATTCTAAAGGTCAAGTAATTTTGGGAAGAGTGGCTTCAGATTTTCCACATCTAAATGCAAACAACAAAGAAATAATGTCTACAGAATTCTCAGGGAAATACAATGTGACTCAAAAAAATTATATCTATACAAGTTATTGCTCAAATATAAAGTACACAGGTAGAAACTTAGGTAAGTTAATTTAGCCAATAGAATACTCATGAGCCTTTTCAAGGAGGAGGAGGAGATGGGGAGGAGAACTACTTGACACCAAATCCAACCAACCAAGAGAAAAAGGCACATATTGTAGTAAAAGGTTAATTGATGAGCATAAAATCCACCTCTTTCTAGAATTAGAGTGGCCTCACCAAAATTTATTATATTCTTTTGTTTTCCTTATGGCTCTTACTACTGTCTGAAATTATCATATTTGTGAGGGCAGAGACTCTGTATTGGTAATCATTATGTCTCCAACATCTAGAACATCACCTGGTACAGACTAGACCCCTCATAAATATTCATTGACTGAATAAATGAATGAACATACTCTATCATATTTACATTTAAAAACTTAAATGTAATTTTAAAATTATAAAATCATACTTTAATATACAATCATATGTTGTATATACAATGTAACATACAATTATGGTGTAAAGGTATTGCTATACATGAGTGACTGCCTTAGACATTTATGGCTACTCTATTAAAGTTCATAGACTAGGTGTCTTAAAAACAACAGAAATTTTTTACTCACAGTTCTGGATGCTGGAAGTCCAAGATCAGTCCTGTGGTCAGGTTCTGGTGAGGGCCCTCTTCCAGGTTGCAAACTGACAACTTCTCATATTCTTATGTGGCAGAAAAACGGCTAGAGAGCTCTTTGCTGTCTGTTTTAGAAGACCACTAATCCCATTCATGAGAGGTTCACCCTCATGACTTAATTACCTCCCAAATTCCCCACCTCCTCATGCCATCACATTGAGGGTTAGGATTTCAACATATGCATTTTGCGGGGGGAGATTAAAATATTTAGTTTGTAACACTGACACTATAAAATCATTATGTGACTTGTAGTCTTTACCATATTGTTTATATCAGTGACTTGTCACCACTAGTCATTTATGTGCTAATACAAGTACTCACAGCCTACCCAATGGCTTATTGTTACTGGACTAGACAGATAGTGTTTAGAGTTATGCTTTCAGAATAAAGTGCTCTCTTCTTTTCTGCATGACAGTTTTGTCAGCCATATTTGATTATGTTGCTTTGTTTGACATCTTCCTTTAGTAAATTTTCATCTCTGTTCTACCTGTGATCACCCCACTTCAGCCCACCAGAATCTTTGAATAGATTCAGTCTAGTTCTTGGCCCCTCACATTGTCTCATTAATTAAATCCTATGGGTCCTATCGTTGAAATCAATATATAAAGTTTAGGCAGCAAGTACTAAGGCAGTTAGAAAGTAGAACATATAATCACCTGTGATTACAGATTCATATTTGGCCCATTTGTTAATTGCTGATTAGATTGCTGCTTGTAAGATAATATATAACCATTACTGTATGTTAACCTGAAGACTGATCAGTGAATAAAATCTCCTAAAATGATCAGTGTGCAGAAATTGGCAGGTTTGCAATCAGTTTTTCCAGATCCCTATAAAATCTGTTTCCTTATGGTTAAGCATCTGCTAATTGTAATCTGGCAGTTCAAAGATTAGTAATCTGCTCCCCTCTCCAAGAACTCTAGTGACTAATGGGAGAATTACAATTTTAATTTTAGGAACTAATAGGAATAGGACTTTGAGGAATAGGTAGGTCTTAAAGAGGCAAAAATGAAAGAGAGTACAATTCCATCAGAGAGGATTACTTGATTCAAAACTTGGAATCCTATATTTTTAATGCAACTTTGCATGCATTTATGAAGTGCTTGTTAATGTTTGTATGCGAGCTGTTAAATAATGAACATGGGTATAAAAAAAGACCAGTCTACCAGACTGTGTTCCTATCCTGTGAAGTTCACAGTTTTGAAGGAGAGCTAGACTCTTAAATAAAGAATTGCAACACAATGGGTTAATGCTGCTAACTACAGTTAAAATGTTTAGGGAAAACAATTAATTTGAACTGGGGGCTTTAAAAGTTATTGGCCTCTTGTCCTTAAAACTCAGGTGAAGATTTGAGTGTAGAAAATTTGGAAATTAGGGCATAATCAGATCTTGGAAAGCCTTACATGTCAGGCTGAGGAATGTGGACTTTATTTTCTTGGACTAGGTATAGTAATAGGGAGCCCTTGAAGGTTTTTTAACTGCAGAGTGGTAGAATTAGATCTAGGCTTTAGAAAGTTAACTCACGTGGGTCATATAAAATAAATTGGAGATGGAAAGCATTCAGAAATGTAGGTTTTTTTCAGCATCCAGAGATTAACATAGGCACTGTTGATTACGCCATGTTCCTTTTTTTTTTTTTTTTTTTCTGACAGGATCTCACTCTGTCACCCAGGCTGGGGTGCAGTGGCGCAATCATAGCTTACTGGGGCCTCAAAATCCTGGGCTGAAGGGATCCTCCCTCCTCCTGCCTCGGCCTCCCAAAGTGCTGGGATTACAGGCATGAGCCACCGTGCCTGGTTGGCATGTTAGTTTCTAAAAACCATAGTGAAA